>JAEMWC010001449.1:130000-159851 GCA_016490735.1 Pachyseris speciosa
AAGCCAATTTACTTAAAGTTTCTACAACATCGCGCGCGACGCGATTCGCGTTGCGCGCGACGCGAATCACGTAGTGCGCGACGCGAATCACGTAGCGCGCGACGCGAATCGCGTAGCGCGCGACGCGAATCGCGTAGCGCGCGACGCGAATCGCGTCGCGTGCGAGGGTGGCAACTTACTTTTGGGCGGTACTGTATATATGTTGTGGTTCAAATTTTTCTTCGGTTTGAATTAAAAATAAATTACCACACCCAAAAACAATGGGAGAAAAAGTTTAAACCAAGGATAAAATTGAGCCACCACATATATTTGCCGGCTTAAAAGAGCAGTTCAAACAAATATCATTGTAGCAGTTTGTGACATAATTAGCTTTCTTTTTATTTGATACAAGAGACTGCATGAAAGTCTGTGGTGGTAGGATATGTCCGCAAAGCATGCATGTGGTTACATGCCCTTACAGAGTGCCTATTTAAAAAAATAATAAGCCACCTCATGTACAACTTGAACAGTTGCAAAAAGAAACGAATTTCAAAGCAAGGTCTACTTAAGCAATGTCAGATTGAAATAAAATGCAGGACCTCAAAAAGCTGGGGTGTTTCCTTTTTTGTGACCAGGTATCAAGAAAAACTGATATTTATGACCAAGCAGGTACAATAGTAGCAATCATTACTGACAGTTTTACCTCTTTGTTAAAGAATAAATGGTTCTTAGCTGCTGTGCGCTGCTTTTTTGTGGCAGGTTCTTCAATCCCACAAGCAACGCCATGCCTCCTCTTCTTACTGAACTGGACATCCTTGCTTTTCACGTCAAAACCTCTTGCAACTCCCTTTAAGGCAACATAAAGGCAGGACAATTTATGTAAGACTACAGCAGTAGCCTTTTATAGATGGTAGGAAGTTCAGTCAACAACTATGGCAATGCAGTTAGGAAAAAGAATGGAAATTGAAAATTTCACTTTCTGGTGCTTATATCCTCTTTATAACCTTGAATCTGTTCATTCACATTGTTTAGCAGAGTATGGTGATGAAAGGGATAAAAATTTATAACACATTTTATTTTGGAGCCAGTGATTTTGGTTAATAAAACTATCATTTGATAGTACTCTTAATGGCATAGGTTTCCAAGTTGCTTAAATTATAATCTTTATAAAAAAATTAACAATTTTGATGAGGAAGCCTACATCTCATTAAAGTGGTTTAGAGAAGGGTCCTCTAAAAGATCTAAACTATATTAAAGTGAGAAAAAATTAAAAAAGGATAAAATGAAATAGTTAACCCATTGGCGCCCATGCCGACCAAAACCGGCTGCACAAGACTCCCATGCTTCAAAACAATACAACTTTCTCAATCGCATGAATATTGCCTTAACTGTCTGTTGTGAGTACAAAATGGAATGTCCTTTAAATTTGCATAATTATCCAATAAATGCAAGAAACGTAGCGATTTTTACCAAATATGGCCTTTTGAGTTTGGGCAAGAACGAAACTGACCGTTTTTAACGTCAAAGAGAAGCAACGAAAATGCCCCTTTTTGCCTTTATGTTTTTTAAAGAAATCATCACCGAAAAACCAAACTTCAACCATCATAAAAAAATTCAGTCCTTGTTCTAGCTTAGAATTAATGACTTTTTTGTTCATATATATTCTTTTCCCGAGCATGGATAGAGCCTTTTGTTACAGTGCATTTGGGCCTTCCCGCCATTTTCAACATCTTGACCGCATTTGATTTGATTTCATTTGATTTGAGTTGAGTTTAGTTGATTTCATTTGACTTTATTTGTTTCTGTATTTGGTTGGCCCCACTAGCCTTTGTGCTATAAATACTACTGAGGGTAAATAAAGGTTATTACTCGGGATACTGTAAGTATCACAAGTTATAAAATGTGTTAGATTTCAGTCTTTTTTTTTTCCTGTGCAGCAAAATGCACAATATAATTACGTTCCGGTGTTTTGATTGGCCAATGCACAATAGCAGGCATGTGGCGGTGTGTTCATTGGTTAAAGCAAACCACATAGTCCAAAGGTCGAAAGGCTAACATCACACGACGGTTAGTTGTTTTCGTAATGTGATACCTTCCATTTAATACGTGACCACAAGTGAACACTCAAGGTTAAATAATCCACTTCGACTGCCGGAACAAATTGTCCTGCACATATCTTTGCAAAGTTGTGAAGCTAGATTTTAATACAGTACAGACTGTCCCCGTGAAAAGGCTTGCCGAGTTTAAGAAAAGGTTGGAAGCCTTGCACGTGTTGTGAGTATCGACGTTGTGACAATTCTATATTCAGAAAGTCCCCAAGTTGTTTTGATTTGATTTGATCCGGATGTTGTCACAACTCTGTTGCTGTTGTGAAGACTTAAATCCAGTAGAGTTTGTCCGCGTGAAAAGACAAGACAAATTTAAGACAAGGTTGGAAGCCTCGCACGTGCTGCGAGTATCGACTCGAATTAGAACGCTGTGACAGTTCTATATTTAGAAAATTGCAGTTGTTTGGATCGCTGTGACAGTTCTATATTTAGAGACAAGTTTGCGAATTTTTGGTTTTCATGTTGACATCAGGAAAAAACTAAAATTAAACATTTAGATTTTTTACCTTCATCAGGGAAATGACATTTTAAAAATATATATCTGCTGGTCTGTTTTCAGCCAAGTCACATGCTTTGTTTTGAAAATAGAGCAGTTTGAGAAACATGTCACATACAAGGAAACGATTTGCCTTGTGTTTTCGAATTTTGAATAACCAAGCTTAGCAGAGAGAAAAATGTTTTGAGAGAGCTAAAGTAAAGTCCAGATGTTGCCACTTAATTTAGAAGTAAACAACGACAGCTGACAACGAATATGAATGGCAACTCTCAAAACAGTTTAACAAGCTTTGCTCGTACGTGTTCAAAAAGGCGTTCTGCGAACCCAAAAGCAAACCACTAGCCGGATAGTTTTCGAGAATCCGAAAGCATGCGTCCGGCTTCTGAAACACAAAAGTATCCCGAGTTAACGCTCATAGAAAGTCTTGTTATTATTATTATTATTATTATTATTATTATTATTATTATTGCATGCTGGGAAATAACGAGAATTTTTGACAGCGCCCGTTCCTTCCCCCAGTTCTACAGCCACTCTGACCTACTGCTAAAAATTTGTGCCTGTGGTCATCTTCAGTGCTCACAAATTCCAAAATATGCAGCAGTAGGTTGAGAAATTCATCAAAAGTCGAGTCCCAAAGGTACTAAGTGTCTGACCGGCCAAATTCCCATTTCGTTGAGTAACAAGCCAAATTTGACAACAAAGTACATCACCTTGCTCGATTCTTTGAGAAAGTGGACTCTTAGCTACCGTCACGCTTAATGATGCTCATCAGGCAGCCACTAAAGATGAAAAATGCCTGTAAACTTAGCAAAAATCGCAAGCAAACCAAACTTGGGCCGTTCTTGTAGCTCCACGTATGAAAAATAGCTACGTCAGAATGACGTTTTCAGAAACCTTGAGCCTCCAGTGCCTTAGGACAGCACCACTTTTCCATGGTACAAATGTAGTTTCAAATAAAGAGTCACAAATTCTATGGATCGTTTGTAGGTGGAAAATCACTCTGAAAACGTAAAAATGGCTGTGCACCAGTGGGTTAATATAATGGTAAAATTAGCAAGGTACAAACGCAAGAGGGTCAGGGGATTATAATTTTTGGCTTTGTAGAGGCCACACTTAAATGCAGCTACATGTAGGGTGGGTGTCTCTCTTAACATAAGCAGCAGTTTAAAGTAGTCCAGTATCCCCTTCTTATGTTCATGGGCTAGTCTTGTGGTCAAATAGTATTCAATCCTTATTTAGTGTACCATGGAATCCTAGTCTGTAGATGGTGTAAATGCCCTTTGACTGTTGCTTGTCTTAGCTATAAGGAAACTAATGCAATATGCTGAAAGCTTTGAATCACTTACATTTGCCTACTACAAGCCACTGTTGGGGAGCACGAGCCTGTGTTCCCCCATGAACGAATGGGTGGAACAGCTAAGCTTTGCCTTGTTAGTGTTCAGCAGTAGACCTTATTAAAAAATGGCAGCCTTTGTATTATTCTTTTGTTTGCAAGTTAATTAGCCCTCTTTGCCTCATCAACAATATGTACAAAATACAAAATAATTTTGAAGTGAAAATGAGGCAAAAAGGGCTAATTAACATGCAAACAAACATGGCTGCCTGGCTCTACTAGCACTTATGGTTATTCCAGGCAGCCAGTACTCTAAACTTTTACCTTTAATTTTTTCATTGTCAAATTATTTTTTTTAGCAAGAATGAGTACAAATAAAGATTGTTGTTGTTGTATAAAAAGGCCATTTCAGAAAATACCATAATACTCTTAGTATGTCCTCCCAAATTTTGCATAAGCATTGTTTTTGTTCTTTCTTGGGATCATTTAAGTCCCAAGAGAAACTGGAAACAATGCTTATGCAAAATTTGAGAGGACAAACAAAGAGTACTATGGTATTTTCCAAAATTTTGGAATAAGGTGTATAATCAGAAACCGCACATACAAAGTCGAGTAATTACATAGGCTTCATAAGCAAGTTATGTCACTCATATTGCATACATCAAAGGCTCACATTTTATGTACATGTAGAGTCTTTGAAATATGAAACAAATTGCTCCATTTTCATCAGTCTTTATGGGATTCTCTCGAAAGCAATGCATTTTGAACCACGTTTGTCTCAATTGGAAATAACTGCCAATTTTGCTCTAAACAGAAGGCCGCAGCATGGTTTTCATGCTACTTGACTCGTAAAAATATAAGCGTACTATTATGCATGTGAAAATTAGGTAAACTGCCGATAAGCTAAGCTTACTAAAAAAATTCTACTTTGTTGCTATGCAAGACTAAAATTTTTTTTCAAGGGGACAACATTTTTGCACACAAAGCACGCATCCTTCACTGCAATTTCAACAGTTTTTTTGTAATTCTCACATGCGTAACTGACAAAATTGAGCCGAACACGTGCAGCTTTACTACTTACACGCGAGAAAAATGCCTTTGGCTTTTCTTTTTCAAGTATGACTAAGAACACTGACATTCATTAGGCATAATACTGACCAGATTCTGGCCACATTCTTCGAAACGGACAAAACCAAGAAATATTAAATGATGCAACATCCACATTTGTACGAGCCGGCCGCCATGTTTGAACATGTGCACATGTTTCCCAATTTTCTTTGAAGACATATGAAGAAAAAGATCCGCGCTTATCCAGAATTCAAAGCAAACCTACCTGAAAAACTGTTTTCTTGGAAGAATTCTTTCCTTTCTTGATGTTCTTACGTTTTCTGAAAGCTCTTCTTTCCATGAAATTCAGAGAGAGAGGAGACTCTGGTTGTCCAAAGTGCGTGTAAAGTGAGAGTTGATATGGAGACTGGACCGAGTAAGCCGAAGATGTTGTCGGTTTATGTCGGTTTAGTCGACGGTTTAATCCGGAAATTTAATCGTCTTGAATTTGTGGTTCTGTTTACCAAGTTCGTCCTGAGAGACTTTCCTCAGCTTTGCTCTTTTATAATAACATCATTATTTTTTCTCCTGAAGACTTCAGCAAAATTAGAGGCAAGACCAAACACCTTTCTGCTGGTTTATGACCGAAGTTCCTCCTATCTATTAACTAGTTCCAGTCTCTGCTCTCTATCCTGTCCAAGTATGGACCAAGTGTCCAAAAACATGGAGGATTCGTGGGAGCTTGTGGCTGTACCATCCGAGATTCAACACTCGACAGTTGGTAAAGAAACGTCCTCAGATGCGCCTGAGACAGAGCTTGAAAAGAATGAAGGAAATAATAAGTCTAAGGTACGTCACTAAAACCGAAATATGTCGGGATGTTCTTTTGAGCGTCCCCAACTTGTTGGTCTTGTTTCGATTCATCCCGGTTTTATTAGCTAACACGTGATAAAATCTTTTTCTTGACTCCTTTCATCAGTCAGTTATTGCTTACACGAGTGATTCATTCGTTTAGCCTTGATAACAATGCCCCCAAACCAGTTTCGTTTTCTGTGGTTGAAACTGATTTGTTTTGACGTCTTGTACGAGGGCAAATATCTGTAAGTACGTACACGGAAATAACAAAATCATGAACAACTGAGAGAGCTTTATTTGTACACTTGATTAACTATGACGGAGGGTAAAAAAAACTAACAGCCCAGTATAGAGAGGATCGTCATTAGTTGTGTATATATGTTATTTGCAATGGTACCTTTTACTCGATGACCTCTTCTAATGGAACAGTTCAAGACGTTGTTACGTTTGGCACAAATCCCATATCATGTAGCAAATTTTTGAGTAATTGGACCAGTGCACACATCCTGGATCAGAGCTGGGTGTGCTGTATGATCTGCCTACATGGCTGTCGATGGCCTATTTTTTCGTTGCTGTTGTCTATTATTTTTCTGACACAATAAAAAAATGTTATTGTCCAAGACTGTTGTATGGGGTTCTTCTAGCACATTATGAGGATTGTGATGGGTCAAAACTGCCATGAGCATCCCAATTCACTAACCCTCCCCACCCCCTCCCCCCACCCCACACCCCATACAGCATTTGTAGGTCAGCTATTTGATCAGTATTCAATAGTTTGATCTTTTATTACAGAAAATTGCAGGAGGGACTACAAAGTTATGTGGATTTCTGAACAAACTTGGAGGTAAGTGCAAAGTTATTTCTCTGTCTAAGAGTAATTTGAAATTTCCTTACGTGTTGTTTTTAAGAAGTTTCAATCAATAAACATTTTTTCATTTTCATATAATTTCATGTATGTGATCATGAGGAGTGGTGTTCTGATCAATTTATTTGTTCTTTTTAGCCAAGGGAATTAAAACATGGAAAACAAGATGGTAAGACCTTCTGTACAGCTATGATGTAGCTTCTGTAATTATTGCCTGAATGAAAAATGATTTTTATCAGTAGTTGCAGAGTGCAAAATCTTGTTTGCTTTATGGGATTCAATGGTTGAGGACTGAATTTCCACCATCCTGATTCCTTGACCAACATGGCAGCTTGTAGTAAGGGCCATTTAAGGGAAAAGATGGAGAATTTTGCATCAAACAAGGAAAAAAATTTCTTATGTTTACTTTGATTAAAAAATGGAGAAAAGTCAGCTTGCCACTTGCAAAAGCAGCCTTTTTTCAGTAAATAGAGTGACGTTAATATTTCAACAGGAACTGGTCGACTTCTGTGTATTCAGTGCTGGCTCAACATAATTTTTGTGAGAAATCAAGAGACTTAAAAAAATGTCTGGGAAACATGAAATAATCCCAAGACACCTGGAAAAAATTTGGACATTTGAAATCCTTACAGGAATACCACTGAAAAAGTTGGGAGGATATTTCTTTTTAATACCAAATTTCTGGGAGAACTTGAATTCACACAAAACATTGCATAAACATATTTGTTTTTGAGAGTTGTCATTCCTCCCCCCACCCCCCTTGAGGTATTATGTTTTTGATTACAAGGTGTTGCTGAACCCTGTAAGTTGGAGTTCAGTATTGTTGTAGTCCAACTGTAGTTTCAGAGGTATTTAGATTTGTACCCAATGCGAAAGAAGTAGCAATTGCACATGCCAATTATATTTGTTTGATATGAAATCGTTTATTAGAACTTAGAATAAATACTCCGACCATAAACTAGAGGTTTCCCTAACACTGGGAGGGACTGGTCAGCGGTTTAGAGCCTGCGTAGGTGAGAGGGCCGCACCTTTAGCGAGTTAATGGTAGGCAGGGCAGACTGCTTAATATAACAATAAATTAAAAATTGTAAGCAATTATTAGAAAAAGACTTACAGATAGTGATAATAAAAAAAAGCGGTAATCAGAAAGTTAAAGAGTGATCATCTTTTTATTCTTTAATTTGTCTTTAGGTTTGTGTATGATGAAAGAAAGTGCAGGCTATATTATTACAGAACTCCACAAGATTTCACACCTCTTGGGTAAGCTAATAATGATTCTTAAAATTATCATCATTGCCGACACATTGTTTCATAAGTGGCACAAAGCCTTCAGTGAGTCTTGTCTTTGCCTCTTACTTAGCCTGCCATTTGTTACTAAAAATTATGAGCCACCCGAGTCATGAAGAAATAAAATTTTAATTTTCCCTCGTGGTTGACTTGTAATTCCCTCGACCTCTATTTCCGTCAGTATCTTTAACCTAAAGCATCCATTCTTATTGGCAGTAGGGGAACTCTAATACTGGATATAGTCCTTTGCTAAGTGCCAGTGACAAGGCTGCTGTAGTTTCATTGAGCGGTCCTGCGTGCACCTTAAGTTTTCATGAAATACTGTCTGTAGCCACATTATTTTAAAATTGGATTCTGGTTGATATAAGAATTATTTAATATTTATCCTTGGCTGAGATAAAGGCCCACCCCTCCTTCACAAAAAAGTTTAATAAATACTGTCTAATAAAATAATTTTTAATAAAAAAAAAAAAACAGCTTAGGTTTTCAAACCAGTTTCATTTTGTTTGTCCTTTTTTTTTGTCTCAGAGCCATTACCATAATCTGAGACAAAGGAAAACAAAAACTAAACTGGTTTGAAAATTTTTAAACCAAAGAAAAATTGAACCACAACACATACTTTTAGTTGATGTACTTGATAATATGATGCTGATCAATATAGTATATAAAATGGTTGGGTGATTTTCAGACCAAACTGTGTACTAAATTTCTTTTATTGCCTTATTGTTACTGAAATACCAACTTCAACTTCTATTTTCAGACTCATTGATGTAGCAAATGCTTCCTTCTCATTTGAGGTTGAAGATGCAGCTAGACTGACACAGTTTCAGATTTGGTAAGATCTCCCACACCCTCCCTTCGCTGGAACAATCTGCTCTGACTGAAGTGGCCGATATCCCTCGCGCAACAGAGAAGCCACTTGGTTCTTTATAAGAGTGACAAGTGGCACAACAACCAAACAAATAGACACCAACTCTTGTCTTTTGCCATGTTATAAGAAATAAAAAACAAAAGGAACAAATTCGAAGGTTAAACTTTTTCGTGATCCTGTAGGCGCAGAGAGAAAGACATCTTTAATTTAACATCGCAGTAACCTTCGATGACTTTTCCGTTGGTGATGCATGACAGACATCTTTGTATTTTGCTTTCATGATTAAACACACATTAAGGAAAGCAGTAAGCAAAAAAAATCAAGAACCAATACTCACATGCGAGACAATGAGCAGATTGTAGGTTCCATCTTGCGCTCTTGATACATGTAGATCAGTATCTGTTTTGATTGATGTACACTTGACATCGCTTTTCTCTGATTGGAATATAACCCGACAGGAGGAAAATTCCTCCTGTATATGTGGCACACAGCAAGCATTAAAAGTCATTCGTGCTGGGGTGTTAACTGATTGCCAAACTGGAATAGAAAAGCAAACAACTTTTAGAAAGTCTACTACTGGTAGTTGGCATAGACAGCCATTTGGAAATGGGTACCTTAATTTTTATTAGTACGTACCTCATAAAAAAACAACTTGTTTAATTGTTACAATTAATAGAAGATTCTTGTATGTGATTACAAACTAGGTGAATAATAGCTGATGATACTGAATTTTTAGGGACAATACTAATACTCACAGTATTTACCTTGAAGGCCCATTGCAAATCCACCTAACATGTGCCCAACATGTTGTGTCCATTTTGAACACCATGTTCAGTGTTGAAACAACAACAATACCCAAAATGGTGTTCAAAGGTGCCCAACATGTTCTTGACTGAACAATGTTGGATGTTGTTGTTGCACATGAAGGCCTGTACTGTTTTGTCACAAATTATTTTAATTTGTGGTATATAACAGTCGTAGAACACTTAATCTCTCTCCTTCATCTGTTGTTTTGAGGGCTTTCAAAAACTCATTTGATGGTTGTTGAAGCAAATACATTGACAAAAGAAATTAGTTAATTATTCAATGAGTGTCTACATCTCATGTAAACACAGCTAAAAGTAAATTGTATGTTGATTTCCTTAAGGGCAAAGTAAACCCCATAATCTATGCAGTGTAAGAATGGATAGACTGTAGAGTAAAGCTGCCTTTTGATTGGGAAGGCCATTCAATAAAATATAAAATTTGTGTTTTATCAAGTGAACATAAATACGAATATTTTTTTGTGACAAGTATAAACAAGTGTTGATTTGTGATTGTATTATCAGCACATCTGGAAGGACATACCAACTTCAAGCTAAAGATAGACAAACAATGATGTTTTGGCTTCAAGAACTGCAGGTGAGTGGAGAAATGTAATATCCTGGTTCATATTTTCAGTGTGACATACATACATACATACATAACCTAGGAGTCAATAGACTATACAGGATACTAAAAACAGTCAGCGACGAAATAGAAGGGAGGGAAAAAAAACTAATTCACCAGCTAAAAATAGAGTAACATGTAGGAAAAAAATATTTACTTTAGGTTAACTTATACAACAAATAGAGATTTACATTGCATTATAATATTGCCTTATTGTTGGGAGAACATTCGTTTGGAAGGTAATTAAACAGACTCAGCATTAACAGCAGACATAGAAAGATTATTCCAGAGGGGGATAACACGAGGGAAAAAGGAAAACTTGTAGGCACTGGTGTGGGCAAAGATATGTCTAAACTTATGAGGGTGGTTAGAACGATTGCCACTATAAGCTGAAGTAACGGATGCTGGAAATGTCAGGTGAGTCTGGTTGTGTACAGCTTTAAACATGGTTGCAGCACTTAGATGCCGACGGACCTCAAGAGTGTCCCAACCGAGAGTCTGCTGCATGGAAGTTACACTGGAGAATCTCGAATAATCTGAGCAAGCAAATCTTAAAGCACAGCGTTGAACAGCTTCCAATGCATTTATATGTTGTCTTTCATAAGGATTCCAAGCAGCAGATGCATATTCTACATGAGGTCTTACAAGAGAATTGAGTGTACACTATGGTCTTAACATACTGGCTGCTTCACAAGAAATTCCTACGTAGTAGACATATTTATTTGCAGTGGTGTGTGGGAAGCTGATGAGAAATAATCTACTTTTATTTATTAATAATGACTAATTATAAGTATCTTAGTTTAAATTTTAGTTTCCTGAGTTTGAAAAAAAGGGGTAATAATAATAATGATAGTGATGATGATGATGATGATTATTATTATTATTACTTTTAATTATTTAAGCCTCAAATCTTTCTAGCCGAGCACAGATACTAAATCAAGTAGAAATCAAATCAAATCAAACATGTTGGTTTTTGTGGAGAGGGGAAAACCGGAGTGCCGGGAGAAAAACCTCTCAGAGCAGAGAAGAGAACCAAAAAAACTCAGCCCACTTATGATGCCGATTCTGGGAATTGAACCCGGGATACATTGGTGGAAGGCGAGTGCTCTCACTCACATGTGATTGAACCATCTGGTTACTATAGAAAATTTAAGATAAAATGTATTATATAATGATTGTTTCATGGGAATTGTAGTGTGTCAGTCAAAAAGATGGACAACATGCAAAGCAAGTTAGCAAAAAATGGAAAGCCCACACAGAGAAGTAGAAGTTAGTGTATACATAACTAGCTGAACTGGGGATTGCCTGAAATTTCTAAACCTTTCCAACTGAACAATGAGGCTCTGTTAGGGTAAATTCCTACAGGTGACACGGCTCTGAAACAGCCACATGAAGGAAATGAAATGACGACGAACAACAAGACCGATCCCGTGAAATGGCGACAGCGAGAAAAATAAAAGCAAAATGGACAGCTACATTCTTTTGGTGATTTTAAATAACTAAAGACAGCGACTTGATGGCATTTGGGTAGAGCAGAATGTTGAGAATGAGTTTGTATTTTCAAAAAGTTAATCGTTCTGTCAGTCTTCTGTGTGGAAACACACTGAGTGATGACCCCTGAATTGCGGCAATGTATTTTTTGTTGGAGAAACGACCTCAGAAACGTTCTGAACTTTCCAAAATTGCAACAACGAGATTGGTCACTGCATGAAATTCCGACAGCGACATGTGGCCCTTCCGAAATTGCGAGATGTAAAGGTTTGAAATTCAGACGGGGGACATAAAGACCCCCTCTAACAGGGCCTCAACAATGGCACCTGCCATCTTCACTTACCAACTGGAAGTTTGGATTTTTCCATTTAGCATCTCAATGGTTATTAAAGGGAATGTTCACTCTTACAACAAATTGACCCTAAATTGTTGGAAAAAATATAACTTTATTTAGTTAACTAATGTGGGAATAGCAAAATTATTAAGTGCACAAAAAATTGGGCATCATTAAATGCCCTTTTTCACTTTTAAATTGCCTGGCACCGCCATGTTTGATTTTGTGATGCCAGTTGGCTGCAGCTAACTGTCAGGAAGCAAATGAAGCAGAAATTCCTTTGTGTTAAACAACAGGGCAACCAAACTGATGTCAGGAAATTCAAAATGGTCACGCGCAGGAAATTCACAGTGAAAATAGGCAATGATGATGTCTTTTTTTGTACACTTGAGTGTTATATCCATGTTTTAAAAAAAATTTGGAATCTAGTCGTTATTTCCAACAATTAGTTGGCGTCATAAGCACTTAGATAGAATCTTGAAAATAAATTTGGCACAGATCAAAATTATTTGGTGTTCTTTTCTCATTTAAACTGGTGGTTATTTTATGCCTTGTAACCTATTGATGAACTTATTACTTAAACCATTGACTACCAGCCGTTTTTACATTTTCGGAGTCTTTTTCCACCTATAAACAATCCATAGCATTTTGCGACTCTTTATTTTAACTACCATGGAAAAGTGATGCTGTCCTAAGGCACTGGAGCTGAAGGTTTCTGAAAATGTCATTCAGACGTAGCTATTTTTCAACCATGGAGCTACAACAATGGCCCAAGTTCGGTTTGCTTGCGATTTTTGCTATTAAGTTCACAGCCATTTTTCATCTTTAGTGGCTGCCTGATGAGCATCATTAAGCATGACGGTAGCTAAGAGTCCACTTTCTCAAAGAATCGAGCAAGGTGATGTACTTTGTTGTCAAATTTGGCTTGTTACTCAACAAACTGAGAATTTGGCCAGTCGGACACTTAGTACCTTTGGGACTTGACTATTGATGAATTTCTTGACCTAGCGCCGCATATTTTGGAATTTGTGAGCACTGAAGATGACCACAAGAAGGAATTTTTGGCGGTAGGTCGGAGTGGCTGTAGACTTAGTTTATCTGTGAAAGAATTGGGGGAAGGAACGGGCGCTGTCAAAAATTCTCGTTATTTCCCAGCATGCAGTGCGGTAGAGATGTTGAAAATGGCGGAAAGGCCCGAATGCACTGGAACAAAAGGCTGTATCTACACACAGGAGAAGAATGTGAACAAAAAAAAGTCATTTCTAAGCTAGAACAAGGACTGAATTTCATTATGATGGTTGAAGTTTGGTTTTTTGATGATGATTTCTTTAAAAAAGATAAAGGTGGTCAGTTTCATTCTTGTCCAAACTCAAAAGGCCATATTTGGTAAAAATCGCTGACGTTTCTTGCATTTATTAGATATCCAAATTGAAAGGACATTCCATTTCATGCTCACAACTGAGTCAGTTCAGGCAATATTCGTGCGATTGAGAAAGTTGCAATGTTTTGAAACATGGGAGTCTTGTGCGGCCGGTTTTGGCCGGCACAGGTGCCAATGGGTTTTAAAGAACACACTGATTAACTACCTCATTTGTATTATTTACTTTAAGTGATGTAATTCTATTTAATGATAATTTTGATTTACTTTAGGGTAGAAGAGGAGAGTACAGTAAAAAGAGAGCTAGCCTGGTTGTCCAGAACAAAGGAGACATCTCAGCTTTAGGGGTAAGAAGTTTAAAAAAAATCAAAATTAGTGAATTCAATTTTCTCACACACTACTCGGAGCCATGTCAAGCTGACTGCAACAGCTCCTTTGCCCTGCTTGATGGTTCCTTAATTACTGGCATTTGCTCCAGATGGCAATACTTGGAAGTTGCATTTATATTGCTTCTGTTGTAGGCTGAAGAATATGAATGGCCCACAACTTCTAACTCTCTGCATGCCTCAGGTTACAAATCATGTGACCTTTGCCCCAGCCCCAGCCCACGGTGTAGTCTTAGAAAAACATTTTCCACTTTACTCACCCGGTGAAAAAATACCCTAAGGCTTTCTTTTTTGCATTTGGGTCCGAAAGCATGAATTAATAATACAAATGAATTATTGATTGTATTGATTGTTTTGCTTTATGCAGCAATCAACATGTGGCTTACTAGCAGAAGAGGAAGAATTGGAAGATGAAAAGAACCCAGGTTTGCAAATATTAACATTCATTAAAGAAACAATGAACATGTTGTACATTTTGTGGTTCAATATTATCCTTGCTTTAATTTTTTCCTCCCTTTTTTTGGTATGGAATGGTAATGTATAATCATGATAATTAGTTTGAAACAAAGGGAGAACAAAATTAAACCAAGGATAAAACTGATGCACGACATATGCAGGTACTTGTCTGCATGACAGCACATCAGTATACACTGCATGTATTCACAAGTGTATTGAAGGTCATTTAATATCTAATTAAAATTAGTATCATCATTTATTACTATCACTAGTCATCACCTGTAGTCTTGAATAGCTGGATACAATTTCTTTTGCATTGAATAACTTGTAAACTATAGCGATATATTGTTGATTTCATCAGATGCGCCCACCCCTCCCATTATCCAGCCTGTTCCTGCCCCACAGTCTGTTGGTGAAGAAGCAGCAACATTAAAGTCACCATCACAAAGGATTCTTTCCAACTTCTCCTTCACAAACCTCAAGACTGAAATAAATAATATGCGGTATGTACAGTAAATTCCTTTGCTGTTGATTCTGTTGAGCTGAACAGATAAATATTCTAATTTGTTAATGGTGGCTCATAATCTTTTGTTGGTAGGCTTTAGGAAAATTATTAATAACAGATATCCAGTGTCTCTAGAATTCCAATGATTTTTTCCCTTGCAGTCCAGTCAGGTCTAGCGTACCCCCTTCCCCCCTAGATTACATTAATGAGTTCATTATTTGAACATGGAACCCGTTAGTCGTTTTGAATAATGCAAGCATTTTTGAAATATTCGAATCAATCTTTGATTGCTGAATGGACTTTTAAACGAACAAAAGATGCTCCTTATATGGTAAATCGAAGCGTCCAACATGGCGTCCAACATGGCGTCCAACGGTATTGCAAATGTTATTATCGAGAAGTTTTTTTCCTTTCTACATCCCATAGAGCTTGTAGAAGTCTTATTTGTGCTAAAAGGATTTCAGGCTAAGTTCTAGCAAGTTTTAGCCCATTGGTTGTTTACAACACTGTACACTATCAGCTGTGTTTAATTTTGCTCTGTACAAATTTATTATTTTAAGGATTCCTCAGAAAGAACAATATTGTTGGATTGTAAAGGGCTAAAAAAGGTCTGCTCTATTAAAAGAGATGACAGAAATAAAGTTTGTCGGTCGAACACGTTTTTCAAACACATCTACAGACATAGTCCAATCAGCAGTTGAAGTTTGATGCAAATATAATTTTAAAAATGATTGCATTATTCAAAACGACTTACTTGTTCAATACATGTTCAAATAATCAACTCATTAATGTAATCTAGGGGGGTACGCTTGACCTGACTTGACTGTAAGTTTATTGAAAATATATGAGGGGGAGTTTCATAGTCAGACTAATTTGTCTATTCATCTGTGTTCTATGTTGTGTGTCAAGGTAGTAATATCAACATTTTAAGATGCAGTTTCCTTCTTGACAAGGCAATTTGATGATGAACTATAATGTTGTGAATTTAATATGTTTCAGCGCCAAAAGGTCATCAATGAATTTGTCACACCAGACCCCACCCGTCAACATATCTGCACCTTTGACGGGGAGTGAACTGTTAGAACAAATTGTACAACAGCCGTCGGAAGAGGCAAAGAATTCAAGAGCTCAGTCTTTGTTAGATGAGAAAAATGTTCCCTCAGATGATGAAAGCAAGAGGTAGTAAATGACAAACAATACATGTCTGCCCACAGGTACCTTAAATGCCCAACCCCAGGCCCCCCCAAGCCACCCCATCAACATTTTTGTATTTCCAAATTCCAAGTAGATCTGGTAGATCTGGGTCATGTACACAATATTGGTTCATTCTGCATGGCCGTCATTGAAATGTCTCAGACTGAAGTGTGGTATAAGAAGCAAAGGCTCGCTATCCACATCATTGATCAGATGGGGTCGAGGACAAACATTGTGAAAAGCACCCCTGTAGTACTGCCAGGCCCGAATTTGACAAACCACTTAATTTGCGAGAAAAACACCCTGGGGAAAAAGCTGAGTGCAGCTAATGTTGAGAGACAATCCATAATTCAGTTTACCAGGCATGCATGCAAGTGAGCAGTCACTTGAAGATTATGATGAATGTACTGAGCAAGAGCAACAACTGCTTTCCAGCATTATATTAGCAACCAGCCACAGCCCTAGGGTTCCACATAAGATATTAAGGCAGGGTGTCAACAAGGAATTCCATTGCTCCCACCAAATCATTGTAAATTTTCTATTAATTTGTCTGGTCATGTAGCTGACCTTGTAGGATTTTTGACTCGAAGACCCCCCCCCCCCCCCCTACCCTTATCTGGAACACTGCAGCCCCCCACTGAACCACTGAAACATTCTTGAAATAATTAAGCCCCCATAGGGCTCGATAGTCAGAGTATTATTGTACAGTATGTAAGGGGCATTAGGGTACCCATGTGGCATTAGCACTGAGTACGCCATACTTTAATTAATAGTTACTTTAAATTAACATTAATTAGTTGTAATGATTCATAAATCAGTTAACTAATTCATTTATTCATTTATTGCAGCAATAATTTTATTTGAAACATTTGTTTTAGTTCATTTCAGAGTCATGTCAAGAATGAGACAGAGAGTGCAAGCACAAAACCTAGTAACCAACAACAAGAAAATTCAGAAGAGAAAACAAAACCAACCAGGTTTTAATATTGTTTATAAAGTAACCAGTAGATAGAGTTAGTATGCAGTGATAGATATGCTGGTGTGGCACAACATAATTTGCAGTTGCCCAGACTGATAGCATGACTGTATTCAATTAGAAACAAATTTGTACCAGTCTTTACATAAATTGGCATACATTACATTTTAGTAATTTTGCTTTGAAATTATAGTTGCATATATTTGCATAACAATGACATGGTGCTCATTTCTGAACATTGTGCGTAACTGTACAGTGTTCCTAGTGCAGCTTAGGGAAAAGTGCTGATCATCCTAAGGGCACCAACTGGCCAGCTGTGAGGTGGTCAGTTTGCAAAGAAAGTGAAAGACTGGTTGTCTGACAATCTTTTGCTCAAATTCCTTCAAAATGTATAATCTTTTCAGTTCTGATAGATGGTCTCTGGAAAGCGCTCAACGTCGTGCAAGAGGACTGTAAAATTAAGTTGTTTCATGCAATGGGCGTTAACTTGAATATCTTTATGAGTGAAGAACAAATAAAGGCCTATATTTTGACTGACGGAAAGACGGAAAGGAATTCAGCATTGCAAACTTAATTACAGTCAAACCCTTATTAACCCATTCGCGCCCGTGCCGGCCAAAACCGGCCGCACAAGACTCCCATACTTCAAAA
Source organism: Pachyseris speciosa (assembly GCA_016490735.1). Lineage (NCBI taxonomy): Eukaryota > Metazoa > Cnidaria > Anthozoa > Scleractinia > Pachyseridae > Pachyseris > Pachyseris speciosa. The sequence goes on from JAEMWC010001449.1 coordinate 147,641, forward strand.
CATTGCAACTTTCTCAATCGCACGAATATTGCCTTAACTGTCAGTTGTGAGCACGAAATGGAACGTCCTTTAAATTTGGATATCCAATAAACGCAAGAAACGTAGCAATATTTACCAAATATGGCCTTTTGGGTTTGGACAAGAACGAAACTGACCGTTTTTAACGTCAAAGAGAAACCACGAAAAAATGCCCCTTTTTGCCTTTACGTTTTTTTAAAGAAATCATCGTCAAAAAACCAAACTTTAACCATCATAACAAAATTCAGTCCTTGTTCTAGCTTAGAAATGACTTTTTTTGTTCATATTCTTCTCCCGAGCGTAGGTACAGCCTTTTGTTCCAGTGCATTTTGGCCTTTCCGCCATTTTCAACATCTCGACCACATTGCATGCTGGGAAATAACGAGAATTTTTTACAGCGCCGTTCCTTTCCCCAATTCTTTCACAGATAAACAAAGTCTACGACCACACGACCTACCGCCAAGATTTCCTGCTTGTGGTCATCTTCAGTGCTCACAAATTCCAAAATATGCGGCGGGAGGTCGAGAAATTCGTCAGTAGTCGAGTCCCAAAGGTACTAAGTGTCCGACCGGCCAAATTCCCAGTTCGTCGAGTAACAAGCCAAATTTGACAACAAAGTACACTTTTTTTTCAGGCTTCTTTTCGCAATTGCATGAATTGCGTTCACAACTGCGAGGATCATACTTCATTTGATTTCATTTCCGCAGTTCATATATGATTCATTTCATATATCATTCACACTCATTTCTTTCACGGGAACATATGAACCCACATTTGACCTGCTCCCAACGTCAGTGGCTTCATAGCTCAGTTGGTTAGAGCATCGCACCGGTAATCGCGAGGTCACGGGTTCAAACCCCGTTGTAGTCCTGAATTTTTTTTTTCAGGCTTCTTTTCGCAATTGCATGAATTGCGTTCACAACTGCGAGGATCATTCTTCATTTGAAAGTACATCACCTTGCTCGATTCTTTGAGAAAGTGGACTCTTAGCTACCGTCACGCTTAATGATGCTCATCAGGCAGCCACTAAAGATGAAAAATGGCTGTAAACTTAGCAAAAATCGCAAGTAAACTGAACTTGGGCCATTGTTGTAGCTGCACGGATGGAAAATAGCTACGTCAGAATGACGTTTTCAGCCTCCAGTGCCTTAGGACAGAACCACTTTTCCATGGGAGTTTCAATAAAGAGTCACGAAATCCCATGGATCGTTTATAGGTGGGAAATCACTCCGAAAACGTGAATATGGCTGGGCGCCAATGGGTTAAGCGGCCACTTATTAAATGCCCCCCCCCCCCCACCCCCACCCCCGCCAAGGCGGCCAGCGGTTTAAGTCCCGATGAGGGTTCTTCTATTGTTTTATCATTCCAGTCCCCATTAAGCGGCCACTTTCCATTTCCCTGAGGGTGGCCGCTTAAGGCTAGTTTACAAAGTGACATAAGCATAAGCATAAGCATAAGCATAAGCATAAGCATAAGCATATAAAAGCATTCATGAGCATGAGCGTGAGCATAAGCAAAAGCATAAGAAAAAGGAATCTTTTCCATTTTCTTATGCTTATGTACTATGCTTATGTTGCGCTAACAAGTATGTAAACCGGGCATTCAAGCACAAGAAAACAGCCGTTTTGGTGATAGCGGAAATTCCAGTGAATAGTGCCAAAATCTGCTCTGTGAGCTGCTATCTCAGCTCAAATTGGCGGCTGAAGATGCTCTGTTACACGAGACAAACTTACCGAGGTAGTTCGCAATTATCCCAGCCTCTACGACTAATCTGCAGATGATTTCAAGGTTCTCCAAAGTGAGTGATTTCAAGGATGCAAACGAAAAAAGCTTTGCTGGAAAGATGTTGCAGAAGCGGCTGGTGTTAGTAAAGTTAACGGACATTATTTCTCTAAACTTTTACCTTTAGAATATAGAAAAGAGATTTTGGATGTTTGCTTTTTCTTCAAATGCCTTAAAGGTTATATAGATTTTAATGTTTTGTCATATGTAAATCTTAAAATACCCAAATATAACATCAGAAATAGTGAAGCTACGCTGGTGAAGGGCCTTTTTAAAACCAATGTTTTTAAGTTTTCTTTTTTTAATCGTATTGTAGACTTGTGGAATTGCCTACCACTAGACATCAGAACAATTGAACATTTTTCATCATTTAAGAATAGCGTTACTAATTTTTATCTTAATAAATTTAATGTAAATAAGGACAGATTTTTGTAACTAATGAACTAATTAATTAATTAATGATATATTGTCTGCCTTTGTATACTGTTTAAGCTACATTGAGGCAGTTTATTTTTATAAGGAATCTTCGTGTTCTGTATAAACTGACCTAATTATTCAGATCTTGTATTTTTATAGTTATTTTAACTGTTAATTTATCTATGGTTTGTGTTGTATGTTAAGATCTGTGTAAAGTAAAGTTAAAGTCAAGTGAATATGAGTATGAACTCTAAAAATTTTCTTTGTCTTCGGAGCAGCATGCAACAGGAGAAGAAGTTCCATCCACCATTTTGGAAATGTGGCTTGTCCCATAACGTACACCGCGACAGGAATCTGCGGCTCATAGCGCTTGCGTATGTCACTTTTCTTATGCTTATGTATCAAGTGTAAACATTGTTATGTTTATGCTTGTGTTTACGCTTATGCTTATGTCACTGTGTAAACCAGCCTTTAATGGGGGTTAAACTATATTTGAAGGCTAGTGAGGAAAAGATTGCATTTTTCCGTCAATGAAGAAAATCTTAGTTATCGCGAGGTATGTACAAATTTTATAAGTATCCTGATATTTTTAGGTACAGTTCAACTAGTGGCCGCTTAGTGGGAGCTGGTCACTAAATAGAGGTTAAAAAAAAAAATAGAAGAACCGACCCTCATCGGGACTGAGATTACTGGCCGCTTAATAGGGGTTTGACTGTAGATATTTACGAACAATCAGGCTGCTAAATTAGGTGTAGCTTTAACAGTCGAGTCGTTGTACCTGTGTCAGTCAGTCGAGTCACATCACAGTAACTTTCATAATTTGTGATCAAATTCTTTCCCGTTCGCGCTAACCCCCTTGGTCTCTATTTAATATTTCCGTTTTTAACATACCTTTCTTGATTCACATTTAGTTCCAGCTTTCTCAGGAATACAACTCGGCGCAGGTGAGAAAAAACTGTTTCCTTTAGTAAACTAGAGAATTTGGGGTGAAGACAAAGCCAAGGGCAGTTAACAACATTTGTAGCCTGCGTAGCTGGCGGTATTGGAGGCGCGGACGAAATAAATTTTTGGCGGCGGAGGCGCACGCTCGCGCGCACCTACGTACTAGGGAGCTTTAGCAACCACGACGACGACGGCAACGAAAACGTCACGTATCAAAATCTAACTTCTGGTTTTTGTAACGCTTTCGCTATAATTCCAATTTGTTTGACTTGGAAAATACTGGCGAACTATTCAGGGACTAAATTGTTATGAACGCCGTAAAGGTGAGGAAAAAGAAAGAAAACTTTACAGTCATGCGCTAACGTTCTCAAGAAAACATAAAATTTTGTCATTTCAAGTAGTTGTTTTGCAGAGGACGGCAAAGAAATGTACCAAAATGTAAAGCGCACATGCAGAGCGATTGTTTTTGCTCATTAAGCCTAATGTTTAGTGGCGTTCTCGTTGCCGTTGCCGTCCTCGTTGCTAAAGCTCCCGAATACCGCCAGCTACGCAGGCCAGAACATTTATCGCAGACCTCAACTGCCAAAAGACTTTTGAAACGCCAACCACTATAACGCCAACAAAAACGCCAAACTTCTTACTAACGCCAACAAACAAACGCCTCTTGCTCTTCGTTGTTAGCTAACTTAAATTACATTTAGCTACACTGAAAATTTATTATTCCGAGACCCCTGGTAAACTAATATGCTACCATATTCCCAAGACTGCAATTAGCACCTAACGCCTACGTTGCGTCCTCAATATGTGGTAGATTGCTATGAGTGTGAATGATATATGAAACAAATCATTCCGCAGTTCATATATGATTTATTTCATATATCATCCACATTCATTTCTTTCACGGGAACATATGAACCCATAATTGACCTGCTCTCAACGTCAGTGGCTTCATAACTCAGTTGGTCAGAGCATCGCACCGGTATCGCGAGGTCACGGGTTCAAACCCCGTTGAAGTCCTGAATTTTTTCAGGCTTGTTTTCGCAATTGCATAAATTGCGTTAACTGCGAGGATGATTTCTTCGTGTCAGATTTCTATGAATCAACTGAGTTGATCAGTCACATTGCAATTGTCTACCGTAAAGAGATTCAAAAGCTGACGTTTCGGGTCTTAGCCCAGGGCGCTCTGACGAAATCAACTTTTAAATTCCTTTTACCCCATCAACTCAGTTTATACTACTGAGAAATGTGGTTTTTGTTCTCCCCCCCTCCCCCCCTACCCAGCCCCACAGTTTCCTTAGAAACCATCTCCCTCATTCTGCTAAACAGAATTGCCACGATGTCACTAATCGAACCAAATCGAACGTTCGATTAATCAAAGTCAATCGAGCTTAATCGAACCCAATCACGCGATTGGGTTTGATTGCCTACGCAATCAAACGTTCAATTGGTTTCTGGATAGCAATTGAGTTCTAGATAGACATGTTATAATTTTAAGAAAACATACAACGTTTTATATTTTATAAGGCATTATTTTGTTGTTATGGCTAATTAGCATGCTGTCTAATATTATAAATTAATCTTGGTACTTTGTGTAAATTTGAACTGAAGATGACAGAAGAACTGTCGAAACATGTCTTTTAAAATCAAAAACGTGTGTTTTCTTAAAATTAGTTCGATTGAGTTTGATTAGGTTCGATCGCATTCGATTTGAGGCTGATGACACGGTGATTGTGTTGGAATGAGTTCAATTGGGCTCGATTAGTTCGGAAATCGAACGCAATCGAACTTTCTCACACACAATTTTGGGTTCGATTGTGTGCGGTAATCGAGCTAATCGAACCCAATCGTTCGATTAAGTTCAATTAGATTCGTTAAGTTCGATTACCGAACGGTTCGATTAGTAACGTCGGGAATTGTTTATAGGAGCGACAAGCTCCTTAATTATCAGCCATTATACAGAAACCAAACTTCAATTTTACAGAATATTTGCCAACAGTCGTGGGGCGAGTGCGAGTCAGCCTATAGGAGCTGGAAGGTCAGCACCTCGATGTTTGGACTGCGAAAAGGTATCACATGTAGTTGTCCTTTATCCGCGGTCACATTCAAAAGATAAGAAAAGTTCGTTGGAGATGTGGTTTAACTGTTAGTTCGGTTCAGTTCTTTTATTTAGCCAACGAAACAACATAAACAATTAAATACAATAATAGTAAGCTGGCGAGGGAGCCCAGAAGAAACCAAGAGGTTTATAAAACCTGGGCTCCCTAGTCACAAAGGAAATACAGTAAGAAGAATAATACCTGAACTAAGTTAAGACTAGAATTACTTATTATAAGCAAAATGCTAATTATTATTTAGTGAAAAGAAAATCAATAACAAGGAAGCTTCTAAGTTTGTTGTGAGTCTGTTAGTGCACTAAATCATTTTGCGATATGCTAAAAACGGTGCAGAAACAATCAGATGAATCGGTTCACCGGAAGTCACCGGCATTCAAACGGTAAACAAAGACACACAGCGCTGATCGGTCTCATAATTCATACTTCGCTTTTCGGTGTGTTTTCTGTCTGTTTCAATTCTAAATTAAATACCATTTTGGGTTAACTAACAAATGTGTGATTATTACAAATACAGCTTCAGGATGCCCTTACTGCTGCGGAAAATAAATTAGAGATAGCACAGGAGTAAGTGTGACAATTGATTGAATAATACAAACAGAATGCGTTGTTTGCATTCGAAGTTATGTTCTTCTGTCTGTGGATGAATCTTTTGTTTTTGTCAAATACAATTCATAAATACGTTTCCTCTTCCACGAAAATGACAGCGTGAAAGCGTTTGGATTAGAGACGGCATACACTGAAGAATACATCATCACCATCATTGCTACCATCACCATTTCCATCACCATCACCATTATCTTCATCATCATCGTCATCGTCATCGTCATCGTCATAGTGATCACCCCCCCGCCCAATCCCCATTCTTGCCTCCAGGGATCGGAGCCTTTCACTCACAACCTCCATCTATATCAGCTCATATCCGTAGTCCCAACATCTTTCTCGCTCCACCGTCCTTCACATGTTACCCCTGGACTTTCTGTGTGATTCCTACCCCCTGAATGCCAAGATGTCATACACTTTCTTACCTAGTCCCCATCCCCTTACACTGCTGGCAGTTCATTTCTGAATAGTCGAAATCCGAAACATGAAGGAAGTTAGAGAAAGATACCTCTCCCCAGACCCTTGATATATTTTTCTCCTCGCTCTAATCTCGTCGCGTTGTTAATGGCTTGGGCTCTGTACTTTCCAGGCAGGTACTGCACTGCAAGCAGTTTACTATCCGCCACAAGCACGCACCGATCAAAAGTCTGGAAAGGGTTTTAAAAAGATTTTGCATCTATTTCGTGACATTTTACTTTGTTACATTGTTGTTTGTTGTTTACAGCGAGGTACAAATCAGGCAGGATGTGATCGAGAGTCTTCAGGAGCATCTGAGGTTTGAAGCCAGAATAGCTTTTAAATCATAATCAATGTTTTATTTGAGGATTTTTTTTTAGGAGTTATTGTTGCGTTCACCACTTTGCTTGTTTCTTAACAACAACAACAAACACCAGCTTTATTACCAAATAATAATTGAACTTAATTTACAACATAATCTAATAATACAGGAAAGGTAACATTTACTCAGAATAACTGAAAAGCTAATCGAGCTAATCTTTTTCCCTTCATTTTCAGAAAATTTGAATTGGAAAAAAGTACTCCAACGTAAGTGCTAACTTAACTTGCAATTACACACCTTGTGCACATGGCATTGTTTTTTACATGGAGATCCGGAAATAGCGGACCCGTTACTTTCGTAATTATTTGCCTTACGGAACCGCAAGGTTCGGGTGGCTGAAAGACGTGAGTAACTGAAGAAAAACATATGGTTTGCACTCGGTGAACAAAGTGCCATTTTAGCACTCTCTTTTCTATTGATTCTTCAGCATCCTTCTACAGTAAAACGCGAAGCTGTTCCATCTACATGGCGCTTCAGGGACAACAAGTTTCGCTTCCAATGATTTCTTAACCCTTTCACTCCCAAGGGGTTTCCCTTTGACGAGTAAAATCGTCTGGCGTTAGACAGTAAAATCTATAAAGTTACTCTTGTGTGTGAAAGGGTTAAGCTCTGTCAGTTCTTTATTCACTAAGACTTCGTACATACAGGGAATCGCATGTCACGATGGTATGCTTAGACTGGATCGTTGCTTTCGGGCGTCCATTCCTTTTCGGGCGGGCCTTCGTTTTCGAGAATTACTGAGAAAGTCCGAAAATAAACGTTACTTTCGGGTGGCCACTATACTTTCAAAACTTTACGGTAATACCCCGTACGGCCCTTGGACCCATCAGACGAAGGGTATGGATTAGCCGCTTTTGTTGCTTAGCTTAAGGTAAACCTGTCCTGTCGCATTTTCCCCGTCCTCGTCTTCGGGTCGCACCCCACAGTTCGTACGCCCAGAACGGGTCACGACCGTAGAAAAGGCAAAATGAACGTTAGCGATCATCCCGACTCGGTTGAGGTAGATATTTATTGTGGCCTATTTCTGTGTACGCATGTAATTGCCTTTTCCACCGTTAGTAAGTCAGAGTAGAAAAGTACTTTTTAAAGGGGCTCGGTCACGATATTTTGGGCTATTATTAGAGACACATTAAAAAATGCATTTAAATAATGGGAAACAGTGAAAAAGCAATTTATTAGGAAAGAAAAGCACCTAGTCTACTCATGACTTGTTCGATTTATTTTTGCACAGGTCTCTCAGGAAATGTAAATTTATACCTGAATGAAATCTAGCTAAAATTGGGCCTGATACTTTGGCTTTTTTAAGTGGCCTCTGCTAAGCACATTTTGCCTGGACCGTTCTCGCCTTTACACTTGTCAGCCAGGACTGTTTATCTTTGTTTGTATGCGAGTCTCCTTGTTTTTTGTTTTTTTCTTTTTTCAGATCAAAAGAGGAAGATGAACAGAGATCGTTCAATGAACAAATGAAAGACAAATTAATTTACATCGCACAGGTTGGTTTAACGCCATTTCTCACCTTTCTTGTCAAGGCTACTTGGCTCGTTCGAGTTGCTTGATAGGTAGCTTTCTAACCCATTGCTAATCAATTGAGTTATTGGGACCTGTTTCCTGTGGGGTAGGGGTGCTCTAATCTTTTGAAACCCAGGGGCAAATGTAACGAAGGTCAAACGTACAAATGAGAAAAGTTATGTCCGGCAAAGATAAGGTTTTTACTTTTAGAGTTAAAAGTTCGAAGTACATTTAGGTGAATCTGTTTTGCGGAAACTGCCACGTATTCAAACGGAAAACAGAGGCACGCGGCGCCGACCAGTCTGTAATGGTAATGGTAATGGTAATGGATTTATATACCGCACATATCACATAGTTTCATGGCGGTTTACAATTCTTCTCTAGGGTGAGATCGGACGTTAGCCTGTAAAGGCGCTTCTGGCAGCCGCTATCAGTCCATATTTGATCTCACCCACCCACCCAACCCAACATGAATGTCAAGACAGATGAAGGATAGAGATAGACCACCACACCGGGAACTACGTCCCCTACTTACTTAAAGTGCACCTCCAAAAATATTTTCCCAAAATATTTGTCCACTAATATAAAACTTTTAACCTATTCAAAAAAACAATTAGTCTTTATTTCCAATTTTGGACTTTGTTATGGGCTTCAAATCTTACGATAAACTAAGCATCATTTAATTTGGTACACGACCGAGTCAGAAGAGGCGTGGACGTAGTCTTAATTTGACGTCACAAACTGCTTTGCATGCAAATATGTTTACTGAAACTTACTGCATTGGAAATGATTTTGTGAGGACAAATGAGGAATAGACCCATGCCCCTTCTGACTCGGTCGTGGGACAAGAACAGGTGCAGAGATTTATTTCAGCGAAAAAAATATATTTCCGGGCCAGGTGCACTTAAAAACTTTCTTTAATAGATCGTAAAATGATGTAGTAAACTCATCACTCAGCTCTCGAAGCAAAATCTCGCCTTTCAATGATTTTTCGTACTTATCTAACCAGTGAACTTAGGAGGTGCTTTTTTCCAACCACCTGGAAAACTTTTACGATTTCGCCGGTAAAATTTTAGGTCCGTCGCGACTATCTACTTCCTGAGTCCTCGAGAATGGGGGACTTTCCTACTGCCCCAAAGGGTGTGGCTTTGAGTCTTGTGGTCGGAAATTGGTTCTCAAATGTCATCATTTTGGTCCAAAATTAGTATAGTATTTAGCTTTTTGTCTAAAACAAATATATCAGGCTCATGCATGGGAAACAGAGTCTACCCTCTCACGCGTAATCAAGTTAAAACCGCTCTAATGAATTAACTCGTTTATTTGTTCATTTATTTTTACTGTGCAGCTGGAAGAAAAATTAAAGGAGCAGACACAAGAACTTAAGAAAGCCGATGGTATCATGAAGTAAGGGTGCAAGTTAAACAACCCATGGATCTTTCTTGGTTTTTGCATTTTCTTGCTTGACACCATTTGTAGTTGATTGTTCCAGTTGTTTATTCTTTAGAGAGATTACCCGTGCTTTGTTTGTTTGTTTGTTTGTTTTTACATCTTTGAGCTGAAAACCACACTATCTGTTAAAGAGTGTTGAGTTCGTGCTTATTTCTGTAATGTAATACAGAGCCAATAACAAGGAACTAAGGGAGTGCAGGGACCAAATTCAGATGTACCAGGAGATGACAGCTGTTAAGGACCAAGTGTTCGTCTCCCTCACTAACCAGGTGTGTGGTCTTAGGTTTGTCAGTAGCTCTTTTCTTTGGGGTCTTGATGCGAATAATATGTCCCTTACAAAAAACTTCTTTGCTTGTATTAATCTATACATGAGGGGGAGGAGAACAATGACCGTTCTCCTACTAACGGGACATAGGACTGTCCAAATTTGTCCATGGTGCACGTGATATTCGTGATCCGTGCGCAACAGGTATCCTGCGCATATACCGAATCTCGTAAGTTGACGAGAAAAATGTGTTTTTTTTCCTCGATGAAGAACAGCTCCAGCTTTTTTAGAATAAAACAATGATTTTGCTTTATCTTGCGGAACATCCCCTCAGTGTTTTTAGCCAACGAGACCAGTATGGCGTAGTCGGCGAAGCGTCATGCCATATTCGCGCTATTTTGCTAAATATTATTTAAAAATATATACTCGACGGACAGTGGGTGAACAATGCGTCTCTGGTATAAAGTGACCGGTGCCGAGAAAAGTGTTTACCATACATTAAAGACTTTTTCTTTCCACTTTTCTTTTATTTTTTCATTAGTTGTATGCACTGGAGAAATCTACGGTAGAAGGAGTGGAAGTACATGAACCTGACGATGAAAATGAGGATGTCTTTGAGAGGTAGCTTGTTCCCTCATTCGAACACATTTTCACGATCATTCTACACTTTAATTAAAAAATTGATCAGCGAAATAAAATGACGTTTCGAATGCGTCATGACGTCCTTTTCAAGTTCATAAATAACGATGGAGTTGAAGTAATTTATATACTTTAAAAATATGGTGAAGGAATTCATTTTATCGAGAATCTTATTTTTGTACAGTTGAACCTGATAAGGTGTAGAAAACTTAACGAAATCTGAAAGGGGCCAATTAGCCTCCGGTACCACCTTAAGTAGCACCGTATTACGCGGTCACCCTCTATTAAGCGGTCAGTTGTCAAAGTCCCGAAAATTACTTCCCTTAATTACTGTAATTTTGACCTCTATTAAGCGGTCGCGGTCACCCTTTACTAAGTCCCAACAAGCTGTTTCTATTGTCTTGACCTGTATTAGATCTAAACGGTTGTTGCTGTTTGTTGGTTCGTTTTTGCACTATTTGCCGATGTACTTTGTCATACCATTCTATTCAGTGCAGGAGATCTCAACCGAGTAAGTGATAAATTTTTTGAGGGTCTTTGAGCGTAAACTGTTACAAAATGGCGATTTTGTGTTTGAAGTTTATTCTGTGCAACCTGTATTAAGCGGTCACTAAGCCATACCCCGAGGGTGACCGCTTTAATACAGGTTCGACTGCATTTATGTATATTACTTCAACTCGACCATTCAGTGTTTTAAACTTGAAAATAAAGTCGTAAAGCCTTGCAAACGTCGTTCCATTTCGCTGATTTTTACAATTAACTGTGTAACACTGTTTCTACGTGTTCTCTTATTAGGATGCGCTAGAGTTCTACACTTTCTCTTCTACTAGATTTGCCAGATATTAAAAATACCATTTCTGTGTATTTGTTCCTTACAGCACGGCTCCGGAGTCCAATTCTGCAGAAACCGTCATCGACGAGATTCAGGAGATAGGAAAACTCAAGGTATTCAATGTTATACATATTTCACATTGAGTGTGACTGATATATGAAGTAAATCGAGGATGTGAGGATCATTTCCTCATTTCATTTCATTTCATTTCATTTCCGCAGTTCCTATTTGATTTATATCATATATCATTCACACTCATTTTTCTTTCACGGGGACATATGAACCCATAATTGACCTGCTCCCAACGTCAGAGGCTTCATAGCTCAGTTGGTTAGAGCATCGCACCGGTATCGCGAGGTCACGGGCTCAAACCCCGTCAAAGTCCTGAATTTTTTTTTTTTTTTTCAGGCTTCTTTACGCAGTTGCATAAATTGCGTTCACAACTGCGAGGATCATTTCTTCATTTCATTTCATTTCATATTCCACATTGCTGTTAGCCTGCATGCAGAGGCTACATTGCTATTCGCTTGGAAAGAATTGGTCTCGTCCTGTTTGTTTTTTTTAGGTTAGCCTTCTTTTGTCTCACGATCGTGACGAACTAAAACTTGCCTTTTCCAAAGTTCAGACAGTTTTCGATTTGACCATTGGTCATTATTAAACAGTAAGCTCCACCATTCTCATAGTCTCCTACGCAGCCGTTCTTTGTCTCGTCACGCAAACGCTCCTTGCCACTAGTGGCGAGAACGTTGTGTAACGAGACAAAAAACGGCTGCGTAGGAGACTACCATTCCCAGTCTCCTGCTAAA
>JAEMWC010001450.1:0-22500 GCA_016490735.1 Pachyseris speciosa
AAATTCACTCCAGTCCATATTAAAAATGATATGTTCTTCTATCGCAAGTCTATCGGTCAATCATTCGTTTTCGGCATTAATATTTACGTTGCAGTGTCATTTTTCAAGTTTTACTGAAATAGCGATGTTTCACTATATCTTTTCCAATGTCCTCCTACTTCAAGGACCTTCAAGGAAGCTTAAAACGCTTTCTGTGGTGTCCCTTTCAACAGAAGAGTGTGGCAAAGCCATACAGAAGCAAAGGGGCATGTTGATGTTATACGTTGAATTATGTGTGTGCGGATTTATGTATATGCGGAGTGGCCACGTTGGACGACCAAAGCAATAAATTGTTTAACCTTTGGGAAATAAAATTCATTATTATGCAGATATTGTTTTTTATTGTTTGGTCCTCCAACATGACTGCTCCACACATATTCTATTATCAGTGTGTCAGTTAAGAACTGCACGTATTTTCATACGCTTTGCGATATCTCATAAAGGGCGATTTGACTGTTCTTGAATTCGAGTGGCTTGAGTTATTACAGATTCACGAAAACAATATTTAAGTTAACACAAATTATAATAGCTAGTGATGAGTTCGTTAAGACTGTTCCTTACTGGAATAGTCGAGCGCGACCATCAAGGCGAGACTGAACCGGGGAGAAATACAAACAGAAGAGAATGGGGAGTGGCGAGAGGGAACTCCCCCCCCCACGCATCGTTTGCTCAAGGTTTCCGTTTCGCGCGCCATAAAGGAACAGGTAGCACTCTAGGTTTATACTAACTAATGGCCACAAAGAAACATTACAATTTACATACAAATTGGACATGTTTTTCTACAGTCACACAAAGGTGACTAAGGGCGACGTTATTTTTAAATGCACATTTTTTTTTGTCTCCCGAGTCTTTTGTCTTATTTTATTCGATCTTGTACTCATCTCTTAGTTACAACAATCCTAAATGGTCTGGGCTCCCGAACAACAGTAGCGGTTCCCTGCAAACAAGAAGGACCACTTCCTGGCGAATTACTAAAATTAAACTCTTGAACAAGACGAGAAAGAAACAAAAACAATACAGCCATTGTAAAAGTTTGGCCGAGGCACGCTCCAGGGCCATAATCAAAAGGTACGCAGCTTGCAGAGGACAGAGAAAGCAGCTTTCCGTTGCCATCAATAAATCTCTCTGGCTTGAACCCGTCAGGCGTTTCCCATTGATTTGCATCGTGATGCATAGCCCAGATATTGAACATCACTGAAGAATCCTTTGGCACAGAGAAACCTCCAAGACTGCTGTCCGTCACCGCTCTATGTCGAACGCTTAATGGAGTAGGTGAAGCGAGGCGTAAGGTTTCTTGTATCACTGCCTCCAAATACGGTAACTGCGATCTGTCGCTCAAACTGGGACGTTTTTTATTGCCGATAACGTCATCTAATTCTTGATGCAGCTTCATTTGGACGTGAGGGTGGCTTGCAAGAAACGTCAGGGCCCAAGACAAGGTCGCGGATACAGGATCGACTCCGGCATAGAAAACATTCATTATTATCATTATCAAATCATCGTCGGTTATTGTCTGCTCTATTGGCGTCCGGTAACTCTCACCGCTTATGACACTGAGGGCTTTCAGCAGCGCGTCAGTCAAGTCCCGGATGTTGTCGCCAACAAATGTTGACCGGTGTTCCTTAAGTTTCTTTTTCAATAGTCTATCTCGGTAGCTCGCGATCTCATTCACATCGTTCACCAAGTCACTAGGTAAATATCTCAGAAAAGGAAATCTATCAAAGATTTCGCCATTGTTAAGAATTCTTCTGTGTCGATTATTTAGTTCAACAATGTCGTAAAATTCAGGATCGTTTATCTTGTAGCTCATTCCGAAAAGAACGGAACAAAACGAGTTTACAACTGCGAGATAAACTTTGTATTTTGGGTCAAACGGTTCCTTTATCGTTTCGTTAAATCGCCGCACAAGAGACTCCGCCTCTTTGCAGATTTTCTCATCCAGACATGTTTTTGTGATCAAATGTAACCCCAGACTGGTTATCCTGTAACGAAATCCATTCCTACCTTCAGAGTCATTTCCCTTTTTCGTGAGTAAACTACAAGCTTGGGAATACACCCTGCCTGCAAAGTCATTCCCTTTATCCCTCAGCGCCTCATTTGCAGCGGAAATGCTGTTAACAAAAACTACAATTTCTCTTCCTCGTTTTATGGTGAAAACATCGCCGTATATTTTAGCCATGTTCATTAGCCTGCTGTGCGATGCACCGCCCTCTTCAGTTCGGATGGAGATAGATCGGAATGGAAACCAGCGTTCACCAGGAGGTAAATTACGAGGCTCAAGGCAGCGCATAATGATTTCCCACAAGATGTACAACACCACTGTGGCAAGAGCAATTATCACGAGCATCGTAATTTATTTGTGTGGACTGTGTGTTGGGGTATGATCTCTAATCTTGCTGTTTCATATGGTGATGATCTACAACACTGGAAGATACAAAAGTATATTGATAAATTTATGATTGTGTCTGTAAACACAGTCACTGAACGTTTGATCGTTACAGCTGTGATAAAGGAGATCGCATGAAACTGAAGTGGGGCGTTGGAACTCAGGTCCATAGGATTTAAGCACCTCAAACATGGCTGATATTTCAGCTCTTATGATCGTTTAACCATCATTATTAAATACTGGTTAATTAACCTTCCAAATCCTTTTTCGGTCTTTCTTTTGATGTAATAATTTGTAGTAAGGGTGACTATTGAGGACATTTTAACTACTGCAATTTTATTGAGATAGTGGAGGTACTATTGCAATAGTATTGCGATAGTTTTCAGGAATGTCTGTATTTACCGTTAATGCCTTATACTTTAAGAAATCAGTAATAATAATAATAATGATAATAATAATAAATATTTCTATAGCGCAAAATTAACATGTAGATATGATCAAATGCGCTTTACAAACTATGTGATCAGAAACAAATAATTCAAATAAATATAACATGATAAGAATCCCAACTGGGAGTAGGCAAACCAGTTGGCTATTTAGGATGGCCAAGAAGTTGAACCAGGGACTTCCCAGAACAACACCAGCTAGCAACCAGAGTGGAATTTGAACCCGGGGCAACCACATTGAAATCCAGCGCCCTAACCGCTCGGCCATCCTGCCTCCTAAAGGCCCGGCCAAACGAGTGCAACATCATCCAACATTGTTGAATCCAACATTGTTGGACGATGATGCACAGTGTTGAACGAGGTGGCCAAACGAATGCAACATGTTGGATTCAACACTCGGTCTCAATGGTTTGGGCAAGACTCCGTAGAAAGCAAACCCCTGCCAGATTGTCTTTGTTTGCCCAGAAAATGCTGCCAGACCGATAACTGTACCTAAAGCCTGGTTTTCACTAGCGACTCAAGCACAAGAGCAAGCATAAGCGCAAGCACAAGAGCGATCGTTTCACAGTGAAAACGGGCTTAACGCAAGCATAAGCATAAGCGCAAGCGCTTATCTTGCGTAGTGTTCATTTGCACTTAGCATAAACTAGTTATGCGGCTTGCGCTTGTGCTTGTGTCGCTGGTGGAAACCAGGCGTAAGTGTTTCGACCTCCGAGTAAGACAATCTTCTCGTTTTCGCTCGTCTTACAGTTTCAGCTACTCCTTTTCCCTTTCACTTTCGTTTTGAAGAGATATCGCTTGGGTTAGAGCTCTCTTCGTCGAGAGATTGAAAACCTTGCTCGTTCGTGATACTGTATCTTGATCAATCACGCGGCAACAAGCGAAGCAAGTATAAACAATGAATACAGATACCGCAAAGTCAGCTTACTGGGCATGCGCGCGTTCAACATTGTTGAAAACAGTGGCCAAATGAATGCAACATTTGTTGTTCACACCTGAGAACAAAAGAAATGTTGATGATGTTGAAGACGATATTTGATGGATATCAAACTTCGTCCATATCATCCAACATCATGCAACATCGTGTAACACGGTGGCCAAACGAGTGCAACATGTTGGATCAGAAGCGTATTCAACAATTTTGGACGATGTTGCGTCAACATGTTGGATCCGTTTGGCTGGGCCTTAACAAGTAGTGGTCAATACAGGTGGAACACAGTGCAGTGGAATTTAATCAAAGTTATTGAGAAACCAAAATGTTTAAACGACACAACTGTTGCTAGTGTTGTAGTAGATTCATGAAAATTGGAACACTGCAGTAGAATTTAAACAATTTGTGGTAAAACGAAATAAAACGTTTGTAACACTCTAACCCCAGTCCCGGAACATTAGAATAGACGCGTGACCCTAATAGCGGCGGTTCAAGACGCTAAAACATTATAGGTGCAGTAGGTGGATTGTTTCATTTTAGTTTCTCATTTTTCATTGTTATTGTGACCTTGAGAATCAAAGATGGGTAAAAAATCTAAAGAAGTTAAAATATTAGAAGTATAGAAATTTTCGAAACTATCGATAGTTCGCTACACTATCGCGATTGTTATCGATGTTTCATTTTCAATCTCGACCATCGCTATCACAGCGTTAATATCGCGATTAATCGATAGTTCGATGTATTGTTACAGCCTTATATCTTAGGCAGGATATCGGACGAACAGTTCTGATAAGTACGTAATCCCTTGAAATGTCTTAGTTTTGAAAACGTTTGTATACGGAAGCAGACGTACTTTCCCAAGTGACACGTCATAACGACACTAAATGTATATGGATATCGAGTTTGAGCAATGGTGTTTACATTTGCTAATTATGGGCATTAGAAAACAGGGCTTCCTTGAATACATTGTATGAACAGTCGTCTCTTGTTCAGTGCTTCTTGGAAATGGAAATGGTTTAGTAAATTTTGTATGGAGAGGAAAACCATGCGTATTTAATTTGAGAAAAGTAGAATAAGGCAAGGTGCCTGTAAGTGGCGTGTTTTCTGTTATAAAAAAATTGTTGCGTATTACTGATATTAGCTTACCCGTGACAAAAAAATATCAGAAAAATACTGTTTAAAATTCTGAGTAAAATTTAACTTAAATGACAACTGAAAAATACTGTACCCTTACTGTCTCTAAGGCATCAAGTTCCCAAGGAATAGAGGCAGAAGTATTTCAGAGAAAACCACTAGAAATCCGTAGTTCCCACACTGAACAATCATGAAATGCTAATTCACTGCGTGTCACTAAGCCATACAGCCCAGTGTTCCGCGCGGGTTGAAAGGTCTGGGGTGTCCTGAAATCTAGAGTGCTCTGATTGGCTTCTTAATTTTAAACAATGAAAGCTTAATTAATTTGGTTGGTCAGACCCTGGATAACACGTGAAGATTAGCCTAACTGGTCCATGCAAGCTTGGAACTTATTGGCTCGAAAGTTTGAAGCTTTTCAAACTTCGCCCAACAACCTCGAACAACATCCCACAGGGTTTAGATTCAAACGCACCCAACATGTTGGGCCAACAGTGTTGGATGCTGTCATCCAACATTGTTGCGAGCTTTTGCAGGGATCTTAAGCGCCTTCAACAGAGGATGAAGACAGCCACTGATTAATTTTTGCGCGAATTTAATTGGTTATTTTGGATCACGTGGTGCAAATCGGAGGTCGGGTATCAGCGAGTCGCGAGTTTTGCCAACCAATCACAGAGCGAAATAAAGCAAACCCAAAGTAAACGAGAATTACTTTCGACACTCAATTGAAAACCGCGGTATCTGCCTGGTGTGTGTAATATGCTGACCAGACACCGCCCTCAGTGCGAAAACTTTGTACAATACAAATCTGGCTGATATGACTACCCTCTTTCCGCTGCCCTTCATGATCAGTGGCGTTTCCGATTGAACGGGAATGGTTCCCTTGAACTGATAGTCCCCTGCGGCTTCATGTCTTCCATTCTTTTTATTTAACAATGAATCCTTAAGTCCCCCAATAAATCATTGCGCAATCTTAACGAAGGATATTTTAGTTATAGTTTGCACGGAATTTACAGTCACATAACTGTAAACAAGCCTAGTCCCCAGGCGTTTCCTCTTGCCCCCCTTGTCCGCGCGAAGTTTGGGAAGGAGTGCGCGAGAGAACGCCTAGCAAATACTACCAAAATACCCCTGATTTTAGCGCAAAAGAACCCCTGGTTGGAATTTACTTGTTTCCACGCCGTGCTAAGGAAAAACAAAGTATCCAAGTTTGGTTCAGTCATGGATTACAATAATAAATTATTAACTGATGACCTAATGAAAGCAGATCATTTCAATGAATTTTTCATCAATGTCACTGAAAGCCTAACAACAAAGTTAAATCCTCTAGACAAGTCAACCCTATCTACCTTTGTTAATAGGATTACTCCTACTAAAGATTGCACTGACTTTAATTGGGAGCTAGTCAAGAGTAATACCCAGAAGGCATTAAATCCAAAGAAGGTTACGGGTCCAAATTTGGTCTCACCTAGGGACCTTTTCTTGGTATCGCCTGATCTAGTTACCCACAGCTTGCTTCCACTCTATAAAAACAGCTTGATTAGTGCCTCCTTCCCATGTGATTGGAAACTATCTCGTGTCACTCCTGTGTTCAAGAAAGCCAAACTATGTGATGTTAACAATTACAGACCGATTTCTTTGCTTAGTATTCCTGGGAAAATTCTTGAGGCTGTGGTGTGCAATTTCATAAATAATCATTTACAGTCCCACAATCTATTAAGCCGCAATCAGTGGGGCTTCAGAAAAAACCGTTCTACTGAGGGTCTCTTGCCTCATATGACGGAAACTTGGAAGTCAGCTCTGGATCAAGGTCTGGTAGTGGGAGTACTATTTGTTGATTTCCGCAAGGCTTTTGACTCTGTTAACCATCTAATCCTGTTGGAGAAACTGAAAGCCACTGGAATATCAGGTTCTCTGTTTTCTTGGTTTGCCAACTATTTGTCTAACCGTAATCAGTTTGTTCAGATTTCCGGAAAGAAATCTGCCCTTCGACCTGTGAAGTATGGGGTGCCCCAAGGGTCCATCCTGGGGCCTAGATTGTTCTCAATATATATTAACGACTTGCCTGAATCCATATCTTATGGTGACCTCTATATGTTTGCTGATGACACAACAGTTTATACCATTGGTAAGGATACAGATATGATCATCTCTTCACTTCAATGTATTCTATCTCAGCTACACATATGGTGTACTGCCAACAGACTAGTTGCTCATGAATCAAAGACTGAAGCGATGATAATATCTAGATCAATCTTTATAGGCCCTCTGCCAGCTTTAAGATGTGGCACTAAGACCATCGAGCTCAAGTCTACATCCAAGTGTCTTGGCTTAACTATTGACAATAAGTTATCTTGGCAGGATCATATTAGGAATGTTTGTAATTTATTTAATAATAAACTGGCTGTTCGGAAATGAATCAAATTCCTGCCTCAGTCCACCCTGGAATCTATTTATTTTAATTCAATTATTCCTAGTGTTGTTGTTTGGGGCTCTGTTTCCCCGTCACATATGGAGGATATTGAGCGTATTCATATGAGAGTAATTAGGATTGTTTACAAGCTACCTATGACCATTTCAGCTGATGAGATTAAGAAGTTGAGGCAATGGAATCCCATTTCTCTGTATTATGTTAAGAGACTGTTGGTTCTGACCTATCAATCCTATCATAATCTAAATACGGAGGATCTAAATATTTTGATTTGTAAGGTAAAAATAAATTACAGCTTAAGGAATTCTCTAAATATAGAAGTGCCAAGACTAAGATCTGAAATTGGCAGATCTTCTTTTAAACACAGGGCCGCCTTGGCTTGGAATCTTCTTCAGTCCGCATCATGTCAAGGAATGTGCAAACTTAAAATCGTTTAAGATTGCGCTTAAGGCGAATAAGCGTCTTCTGAATAGCTTAAATTTTGTCAGAGGTTCCTGCTGTGTTTCAATGAAAAATAAGGACTTCTTATACTTCTAGATACGAATTTATTATTTATGTTTTGTATGTAAATTTTTCCAAGTTTTATTGTAATTAAGAAGAAACTTTCACCTTGTTTTCTAATTTTTATTTTTATATTTTAATGTGATTGTATTCTATTAGCTGTAGTTAGGCAGGTCCACATCAGGACTTCGGTCTTGCCAATTCACATTTAACTTGCATTGTTAAATAAAGATGTATGTATGTATGTATGTATGTATGTATGTATGTATGTATGTATGTATGTATGTATGTATGTATGTATGTATGTATGTATGTATGTATCGTGTGCGAAAGCTTCCCGCTGATGCGGCAATCGAGGATAATGGAAGTGTCCACAAACGACGGTAAGTTCTAACTTTGTGGAATAACCTTTTTTGTCCGTTATTTTGTGTTGCTTTTCAGTTCAAAATTCTTTCGTGTTCATATGAAAGTTACATGTACTTCGCCGCACATTTTTTATCGTGATCATAATATTTGTAGATTCAGAGTGGGAGACCGAGTGCGATGTGGAGCTTGCCACCCGTCCTTTGTGTAGCAACCTCATGCCACTGTTGTAATGTACGATCTCGTGCTTATGTCAGTTTTGTTTATTATGGTGGATCTGGCAGTATTTGCTAGGCGTTCTCGACGAGTCTTTCTCGGTGACGTCACTGTTGACAGTTGGGTTTGACCGAGCCGAGAACGCCTGGGGACTAGGCTGACTGTTAACAACGAAGAATTTCCGGGAGGGTACTCCCAGGAAAATTGGGTGGGAGTGTGCGGCCCGCCTCCTGAAACCCTTACCCTATTTCAGACCAAAATCTGCAACTTTCCCTACCATGTTTCATAGCTGACCAAAAATTTGATACCCTATTTCAGACCTACTTCACGTACACGGTTGGCTTAAACATAATTAAAAGACAAAAAGAAGGGCTTTGTTAATAGTCTTATCGCCTGCCATGAAGAGATAAAAGCGAAATCTCGTAGTACTATACAATTAAATTCGCAAACTTGTTAGTTTTTATAACGCCACATGTTCTTGCATGTACTCTACGTCTGTTTGAACAAAAATTTCTTAAACCCATCCTGCAATTAGAACTCTGAACTGTATACAAAATCGAGTTGAAAGAGTAACTGGATGTACACTAAAAACTACGAAATTTAACTCATTACCGAGACGGCGGCGAACAAACTGTGAACAGAATGGACACTGTAATTTTTACTCTTGTTGTCTTCTTCGTCGTTCAGTGAAGGTAGAATAGGGGAATCCTTGTTTACAATATTTGCCTCATTAGCATGAACAATTCAGTTTCTGATGGAGCTACAAATAAATCAGTTCTGAATATTGAAAGGTCATAGTATGAATAACTCTGCCAATGAATATGAGCCTCATGTATTGAATACTTTTTGTGCAACGCGGGTTTAAAAACTCAACATTTTGCAGAGAATGTATGAGCTCATTAGTGCCTTTGCCACCCAGAAATTTTGCAGTTTTTGGAAGACAATATATATATCCTTGAATACTAAACCTAAAGAGCTAAAAATTTCACAATGTATTAAATTTCACTAGCTCTTTAGCTGTCTGGAGTCAGATCACATCTAACATGTTTCCTTCTGTAAGCAAAGCCGTATGCAAATGAGCAAAAATGTAAACAATGACGTAAGCATGAATCCACCTATACTACTCGCATAAGGCAGCCTTAATAATGTGAAAAAATAACACAACAACATGCACCATCATTGACAATATCACCAACACCGCTAACAGGCCCCAGTAAGCTCTGGATGTTGATACTTTCCTGAATCCGTATGACAGTTATCCAGTAACTCTTCTTCGTACATTTGTGCGACGAACAGTGGTATGGCTAAATCAATAGAGAATATCCTTAGGCTAACAGCACTGCAGATAAGTATGTTTGTTTTGGGGTCGTAGTCAGTTTTTTCCATTGAAAGCAACAGTGCGTTATGTCTAACAATGGAGAAAAGTGTGAGAGTTAAAACTGACACCAATAAGGTTATCCCGGTCACATGACGCACAGTAACAAATTTACAAAGAAAGCAACCAAACACGCCTCCTTGATGGTCAATAAATTGCAGTATCACACCCGGAACACAAAAAATAAGGGCTATAACATCAGCAACTGCGATATTTCCGAGCAGAACCACTGCGATGAAGAAGATGTTACCAGGGATACCAGTCGGTTCAAAAACTACAAGAGGGTATAACGGAAGAAGCACAACGTTGATGACTTGTGGCTCCATGCTTTCCTCACTTTGCTCCCTGTCGGCTTGGAAGTGTTTTTAGCCACAGAATGTAATGTGTTATACGCAACATTGAACTGACGTTTTGAAAAATGTTGCACTTTGTTCGTATTTGCCAAACAAAATGGCTGCATTATTGAAAACAGGGCCGCTGTGAAAACTAACCAAGAAACTTCAAGTCATACCGGAAATTAAGAGGTGTAAATAGATCACCTCTTACGGTTCATTACAATATCTGGTTTTTCACTTACCTGCATGGTACATTATGAACCAATCAGAAACATTACATAAGTTTCACAATTGAAGGCCAAAAGTAAAATTACCATATTAATTTAACTGCACAAAAATACAAAACAACTTTTAATTTAGCGACCTTTTTTTTCAATCGTTTCATAATGTGATTCATGCAGTCTTAAAGGCCACTTATTTCTCTGATAATAAGTACCTCATCAGTGTTTTTATGACAATATCTTACAGTGAAAGTTTCCGGCAATTCTGGTTTTCAAATGGAAATTGGTTTTTGGTCCTTAATTTATGGCCCAATTTTAATCAAATAATCATACCATTTTATTAATTTAATTACAAAAACTCTTCAGATTGAAAACGCACCTTTTATTTCTAATAGGTAAATTAGCATGTGTCATTTTATTTTCTCGGCCAATAAATGAAAATCGAAATTTGGTACCTTCTTTTATCTTTCTTCCAACAAATTCAAATCAAAATTGGTTACCTTTATTTGACCTCTTCGCCAACAACTGCAGATCGGTCCGTGCCGTGGGAGAACTGTTGTGCAGTTCCCAGCCGCTGCTCCCACATTTGTTGTGTGGGACTGTCGCTTAAAGGAGTGCTAAGCACTCGCTTCGGCAGTAAAGGGCAACAAAGCTCTACTTCCAATCGCACAAGGAATTTTAGCTGTAATTAACCCGCTCAAGAAGTCTCGAGCGCTCAAGTTGCGGTGGGTCTCGTCCATTGGAAACCCCACTTACACTTCTAAGTGGGTGTACTTTGCCAGATATTGGATCGGTCTAGCCCTGAGTCCTGCGAACACCAAGACTTACTTTGTAAGATTGAAAACAAGACCCTTTAGGTCCTTATTTAAGACCAACTTGTCACCGTACTATATGATTGTAAACAGCAGCCTCCGGGCCCATGGATATCCCACAACTTGTACTAATCTTCAAATCCTACTAAGTAATCCAATCCAGAATTCTACCCTTACTACTTTTAAACTAGAATGATTGTCACTGTTTATGATTGAGTTATAAATAAATGATTTATCAAATTAAAAAAAGTTGCTAGACGGCTATGCCATGTTTATGAGTCCTAACATGGGCTCCTGGTCCTAATAAGGACGAAACAGCTGGGTAGCCTGGGTTGTCCAATACACACACACTATATCGATAATCGATAATCCAATCCAGAATTCTACCCTTACTACCTTTAAACTAGAATGATTGTCACTGTTTATGATTGAGTTATAAATAAATGATTTATCAAATTAAAAAAAGTTGCTAGACGGCTATGCCATGTTTATGAGTCCTAACATGGGTTCCTGGTCCTAATAAGGACGAAACAGCTGGGTAGCCTGGGTTGTCCAATACACACGCACTATATCGATCCGTATAAGCGCTGTCTCGATCCGTACAGAGCGTAAGGAGCGTACGGCGCGTAAACCTCCGTAAATACTTAATACTTGGCAATGGCACACACGGAAACAAACTATAAAGCTGAGGTTAAGCTGAGATTATGGACGAAATTAAATCTCAATAGTACATGACTTGCTCTAAGTGTTTGTTTTCATTCTTTCGCGCGTATTCCCCAGAGCCTCGCTTCAGTGTCCTACTAAAACTCTTATTTCTCCAAAGATTTGATGGAGGACTGGGTATCATTATGCATGTATCTTGTCACATGATAGCTGGTCACGTGGTCATACTCGGCTCATTTGAACTCACTCTCTGGTCGGCTGAATCATTTGCAGAATTTACCTTGGAATGGTCAAAATTGCCCTAAATTATTGTGTTTGGGGGTCATTTGCTGGTGCCGGAGCTCATCATCAAGGGCTGAGAAGGCTTAAACCTTGCCAATTCCAAAGAACCGCTTATTGGCACTGCGAATATAACAAACTTTGTTCGAACGCTCGCTTGAATCTGCCGACAGTTTGTTATTCGTGGACAGGGGGCCTAAAAGCAGATGTGCCTTGTCTCACCGGGCTCCAAAGTTTCATTGAATGCTGAAGGTGCCCGAACAACTTTTGTTGCAGGATTGAAGCCTGGTCTGAGACTTAAAAGAAAATGGTAAATTGTTTTGGAAGAGCCTTTCTCGCTCAAAGATATGTGGAACCTCCCAGGATGCAATGGGGGAAGATTCTTGCTGTTTGGCTGCTTGGTTGAGGTTGCTGATAAAAAGGGAGCTGAGAGAGCTATTGTTTGCCTTTTTCCTCAAACTTGCTCCTTAAATTGAAAGCAGAAGACCTGTTTTGTAATGTTTACTCTCTGAATAAAGGATTGAGTCATAAAAAGATTTTTTCAGGCTGCTCGTTTGCGAGGTAACATTTTCATTTAATTCTTGCACTAGTTTTGAGCTGATATGTTGTTTACATCCTATCTGTATGCTATTACTTTGCTGGAGAAGTGCACTGTCATGCCTGTTTGATTTTTTACCCTTTTCCCCATGTGTAACAAACACTTTTGCTGTGATATTGCTGGAAAAGATGGCAAAACCTGACCACAGCAATTTTTTTGTGACCCTATACAGGTTTGAAATTTGAAACTGGCATGGAATTTGTAGATAGCAACAATTATTTGCTTTTCATGATTTTACTTTTACCAGCTTTTTAGGGATCAAATTAGAGGTACACAAACCTTCCATGCAATGAACCAAAATAAAGCCAATCTGTTGAATTGTTCTTTCATAACATTTGAATTACTGATGGTAGGTATGGGCAGAAAATACCCATTTTTGGCAAAGTGAAACTTTGAAGATTTTTCTCTCTGCAAATAACCAGAGTCAGTCCACAAGTGTAGGTTAACAGCATAGATCTGTACATACATAATTTGCAAAAATATGTTTCTTGCCTCACTGACTAAGTGTTTCTGCTCAATTATTTTTACCGAGGAAGCACTATTAAAGATATTTGACAAAAGCTTGTTCTGTTGCTATGGCAACAAGAGACTCATTCATCCTTGCTTTTGTCATCATTCATGGCAACAAGTTGCATGATGGTAATTTCTACTGAGTTAGTTTGATTTTGGAGAAAAAGATGGTCTTGAGTGGAAGACCCTCTTAAGGTTGCCGTATATCCTCAGGGTTGAGTCGCGTCCAAGCGATGTAGCGCGTCGGATTTAAAATGTAGGTACCTAAACCCCTGTATCAAATTAAGGCCTATACAGCTGGCTATCAAACTATACCAGGGATTTTGATATAAAATGATTTGTCGAATTTTTCACGACCTCTAAATGCGAGCGTCCGAATCACTTTTTCAAAGCTATAATTCAAAGAGCAGAAAATTTTCGCAGTACATGCATGAAGTCCTCTCTCAGTTTGTAAGCAACTTGGTGAGTACGCATTTTTTGGCTTGATCCGCGAATTACATATTTTCCCCTTTGAATGCTAAGTTCAAGGAGTGTCTTGTCTTCAAGTGTCTTGTGAGGTGGATAAGATATTAGGTCACTCTAGGAAGAAGTTTATGTTAGACGAAATACTGGCTCGTTTAAAAAAAAAGTAGGCAAAGCAAGCTGCAGACTGCACGTGTTTACAGTTTCACGACACGCCATAAGTGTCACGTCGTAAATGTGTTTTTGAACACCTCAGGGAAACATTAATTTATTGTCGAATCAGAGAACGATAAAAGAGAGCATTCCAGCCGAACGTTTTAGCAAAGTACAACAGCACCTCAAAGTTACGATGCCATCTTGAACAAAATTTAGGCTTTTCATTTTAACACGAGGCAGAGTATAATATAAGACTTAATTTA
This sequence comes from Pachyseris speciosa, assembly GCA_016490735.1. Classification (NCBI taxonomy): domain Eukaryota; kingdom Metazoa; phylum Cnidaria; class Anthozoa; order Scleractinia; family Pachyseridae; genus Pachyseris; species Pachyseris speciosa. The sequence goes on from JAEMWC010001450.1 coordinate 14,119, forward strand.
ATTTTCACGCGTACTTTCCAAGTTTTCAAAATTGCCAGAGACTCCCAATAACAGTGAAAATTAATCCTTGCTGTTCTAAGGACTCATTGCCCTCACTTGTTTATAAATGGCAGGTGCAAATTTTCTTAAACCGTTTGAGCCTCCTCGGTACCACGACAGCCCGCACCTGAAATAGAAATAGTCGCCCGACAAAACAAAACAGACAAACCGCCCTATTATGCCTCTTGCCGCCATACATCTCTTTGTAGTTACACTCATAGGATGGTCTGCCTGTGCTTTGGGTTCGCAGGCTAGTGACGAAACGAGCGAAGATCGCTCGGCGACTGGGGGGAGGGCGCGAAACAGTCTAAAATGGCGGACCTGTCGATGATTCTCATAGATATCTACCGAAACTTGTCGTTGGGTGCCCCTGTCATAGTACTGTTCATTATTACGGTTGCCGCTGTGATTTTAATAAAAGCCAAAACGAGTGTAGTATCTTCCAGTTGGTATAAAAGAAGATTTGCCGAGAATCAGGACCGGTGGGCACAACAGACAGGTTTAGTTTTCCAACCTGTGAAGCAAAAGCTTTTCGCTGATCTGGGCGAGCATTTGAAAGCGATGAACGGCGATGTTGTGGAAATTGGAATTGGTTCCGGACAGAATTTTCGTGATTATCCTGAAGGTACCTCACTTATAGCGGTTGATCTTAATCCCCATGCCGAAATCCTTCTCAAGGAAAACTTGGTGAAAGCTGGTAACAGAGTCCACTTGAAGAAATTTGTCGTAGCATCTGCTGAAGACATGAGTTGCACGGGGAAAGTTAGTGTGGAGGACAATTCTGTTGCTGCTGTAGTCTGCACAAAGCTGCTGTGTTCCCTTAGTGATGAACAAATAAAGAAAACTCTTCAAGAAGTGAAACGGGTTTTGATGCCTGTGAGTTATTATGCATGACGTTTATGCTACTATGAGTAGCTATCTAGAATAAAGTAGGCTGAAAACTTAAGCAATTGTACCCACAATACAGTACAACACCAACGAACAGTATGCAGCAACATACACATAACCGTTAAGAGTAGCTATATAATAAGGTAATGTATCCGAGCAGAAATTATAGTATAAGAAGCTTACTAAAACTACAGTGAAAGTTACTTATTAAATGAATCAGCCTCTAGCTTCAAACACTAAAATTGTCCAAACTAAGGATATTCTTTTTAAAGGTTTGCTGGCTCGCCAATTTTTGTTGTAATTTTGTGCAAACTGACAGCAAGTACTTTTTCTTTCGTTTTTTTCCTCCACTATATAGATATGTATAAATAATACAAGGTCGATATATAGTAAACTAATTAGATGCCCTTTGTCACCTTAAACATATTTAAGATTTAGAGAAAGTAGATTAGTTTTTCTATTACACGATTGACCTGTGTGACAGGAAGAGGTAGATTTCAAATTATTTCTTGGAAGGAAAAGAAAGAAACCAGTATCATTTTATGGCCATTTTTGCTAGAAGTATGCAAATGCCAAATGGGTGTCCACCTTAGTAGCAATATCGCAGAGTCTGCACATTTTTACATCATCGAGGCTACCTCATTGAGGACATGGTCTCAATGAGGTATTGTGAGGGACTGAATTATTTCTTTTGTTAAAATTTGGTCTCAGGCCATGTTTTATCGCTGTTTTCAAACTTTGGCATCTCTTTTTTACAGGGTGGACGATTCTTCTTCTTGGAGCATGTAGTAGGTTAGTGTCTTTGTATTCATCTTTAATATGCTGATGATATAGGGGATATTACATGGCCACACCGATTTGAAAGTGGCCATATAATGTTCTATTTATGATATAATGTATCAGTCAATTCCAAAAGTGCCCATCCTCCACCCCCTCGGGCAAACACTCGGGCATTTGACTTTTTTGAAAAATTTTGATCAAATGGCCCACTGTGTTTCCAGTTTTGACGGTTAAATGCCCCACTGTCAGGGCCTCAACAAGGGCAAATCAAGTGTAAATCTATAGCAAATCACTCATTACATGAAGCTTTTTGGCATGCTTCCCGCTCATAATGAATATTTTATTCTAAAATCGCTTGCCTTTTTCAAACCAAATCCGAAAAATTGTGCACCAAAACTCTTTTCCGAACTCTTTTGTCGGCACTCCAAACTTTGAGTAAAGGCATATCAACTGCATATTTAGTAAACAACGCAAAACCTACTCGGGATCTTGAAGTGAAGGGAGTGAAGCGGATCCCGTAGTGAATGAATGAATATTTGCGCGCAAAACCTTCGAGAAACCCTTTAGTGGTGACCGCCGACCAATGTTTAGCTGAAAGTCAAATGCCCCACTGTGCGGGACAAATTTCGGATCAAATACCCAGGGGGTGGGTGCTTTTGGAATTGACTGATACATAAACACCAATGAAATACCAAACCATTTCAATTTCGCTGCATAAGGTATGACTTATGTAACCATAGGAACAGTGATCTTTTCACATGTGAAGATAACATGTTATTTTCACATGTGAAGATATAATGTTTTCGTGCGAAAGCTCACCTGGTATTTCATTGGTGTTTACATAATTAGAATTTTTCTTTCATGCTACATAATCAGAAATCTGGATGCTTTGATGTTCCTTTACGGAGCTTATGCCAAAGGGGCCATGATTATACAGTGTTCCAGATAAGAGGGGGTCTCGGGTCAAAAACCCTACAAGGTCAGCTACATGACCCGACAAATTAAAAGAAAATTTATAATGGTTTGGTGGGAGCACTGGAAATTTGACCAGATGGAATTCCTTGTTGACACCCTGCCGTAAAATCTTACCTGGAACCCTGATTATAACATGATAGGGGTCCCTCTTCCTTGCTTGTACCCAGCTCTCTTGCTTGTTTCTGTTTTTCTTTTTAACTAAAAGTCAACCAAGGGCTCAAACCTACAAACCTGTCTTAGACCCAGCCTAGTCCCTAGGTGTTCTCGGCTTGGTCAAGCCCAACTGTCAGTGCTGACGTCACTGAGAAACACTCACCAAGAACCCCTAGCAAATACTGCCAAATCCACCATAAACAACACTGAAATATGCACAAGATCGTACATTACAATTTGAGGTTGCTACACAAAGGATGGGTGTCCACATCGCACTTGTCTGAATCTACAAAAATTATGCTCACGATAAAAAATGTGCGGCGAAGTACATGTAAATTTAATATGAACATGACGGACCTTTGAATGGAAAAGCAATGCAAAATAACGGACTAAAAAGGTTATTCCACAAAGTTAGAACTTACCATCGTTTGTGGACACTTTCATTGTATGGATTTGTGGCATCGGCGGTAAGCTTTCACATGATTTGGCACGGAAACTAGTAAATTCCAACAAGGTTTTTTTTGCGCTAAAATCAGGGGTATTTTGGCAATATTTGCTAGGTGGTCTCTTGCCCACTCCTTCCCAGACTTCGCATGGACAAGGGTGGAAAGAGCGAACGCCTAGGGACTAGGCTGTCTTAGACCAACATATCACTTTCTTTAACTCGGATGATGGCTCTGCCATTTCTGAGTTGTAGGTGTGAGGCTGATTTAAAATCCTTTGATTCCTGTCAAACATTTCATGAATCTACTGACTAGATCATACAGCTTGGCACATATTCCACATATTTAAAACTAAAACTGAAACCAACCATGAAACTGTAACCAAAATTATGATCATGAAAACGACCAAATGAAAAAGCAAATTTCATCTAAATACTACAAAAGACTAACAAAAGAGAAGAGGAAGTCAACTTGCTTTTGATAATTTTGTCTGGGATGTGCCAAAACGTCCAACAAAACATTTTAGCCAGTGTCAACCTTTTAAACATATTTTTATTTTTAACATGCCTGGCTACACACCAAACATTTTTACCTTTCATTTGTCATACTTTTACTAGGTAAACCATGGACTTTCCAGTATGTCCTCCAGCAGCTTGTCTCTAAGTCACAGTTATGGCCAATCTTGTATAATGGATGTCGGTGTGACAGAGGAACACTTACCTGGATTAAAGAGGGAGGCTTTAAGATGGTGCAAGCTGAAAAAACATGGGTGAATTGGTCCCCAACAATGTTTAAAGGATCAAAAAGTATTTCCTTGGATTGGAATATAAGAGTTTGTTTGTATTTTGTTTGCTCATTGGTTGCTGGTTTTGCAGAAAAGGAACAATGCACTGACAAGAAAAAACAACTGTGACTGTTTATATAACTTATTTATAGTCAGTTTACCTTGCAGTATTGGGACATCAAGAGCCCTTCTACCCAAACTATGGCTGCAGGGAAAAATAGTTCACATCTTCATTTATGTAGTAAGATGGGAACAGAGAGTTAGAACTTTTTAGAGAAGAGGGGAAAAGGTGAGCACGAAAAAGAGGCTGAAAATTTAATTACAGACAATAACAATAATGCTGAAGTGTTGGAAGTTGCAAGATGGGCACCAAAACTGTAAGTGAGAGACAAGGGAAAATGAGTGAATGGAAGGGGATGCTAAATGTTGGAGAGGGAAAATGAATATGTGAATGATCATTGCAGTTATGATCACTACTTAAGCAGTAGTGAAAATAAAGCCTGAAAAAATTTCAGGCTTGTACGCGAGTCGAACCCACAACCTCTGTGATACTGGTGCAGTGCTTTACCGATTGAGCTAACAAGCCAACTGGGAGCTCGTCAGTTTGTTGGCTTGTAGTATACCCATGAGTGTTGAATATGTGAATATATATATAGGCAGAATAAGGAGGTTTACACAAACAATGAACTCCCAGCAGAAGGATCCGAAGGATACTATGCCACCACGTGAATTTGTAGATGAATAAGAGATAAGGACAGTGGGACGAACTTCTAGCTGATCTGACGGATATAATTACGTTTCGGCTGTTCAGCCTTCTTCAGACTAAAAGGTTTAAAAACTAAGAACTAAAAACTATTTACAATGGTTGTGCTAGTCTGAGGTCCTAGCTTATATAAATCAGGTAATTAACAAATACAAAGAAGTTGAGTGACAGAAGTTATGTAATCGATCCAACGTAACAAATTCCCTGCAAGGGGCCTCTGAACAATCGTGATTAGTGTCATAACAAATTCCCAAGGCAGGGCCCTTAAACAATGTAATAAGTTCCCTACTGAGGGCCCCTGAATGGCAAAATTCAAACAAAAATAACAGAATCCCCCATTGGAGCCCCTGAACGCAAAAGCAATTACATAACCTCTGAAACTATTTATAACAATATATATATATATATATATATATATATATATATATATATATATATATATATATATAACTATCAGCGGATAAATTGAAGACTTCATCTGCTATAAAAGTGCTCAATGGAAAAACCAGAGCTGTGAATATAATATTCAATTGTGGAGTCGGACTAGTTCAAACACATTTATTTGCTACTCCGAGTTTCATGCTTCTCACGAAGCAATCATCAGGCAACTGACAACAATAACGGTTACATTGAAAGATATACAAAATTTGAAAATATGGAACAATGCTTACTAGCGTGACATGCCAAGATGTAATTGGTCGACGGAAGCACTAAACGTTAAGCAATCACGGTATTTAAAAGGAATCTCTTAGAATGTCTACAGATCGATGTCAGTTCATTTCTATGATTAAGTGTCGACATTTCTGGTTTACATATTATAAAATATTTTTCCCACAGACACAGATTACATTTTTTGTTGATATTTGAATACGATCTGGCTTGCCTTACTTTTCGCCACTTAATTTCGTAATTGATTTTTCGATCTTTCAGACTCCATATGTGCTTGCTGAGTTCGGTTGCATTTTTGTATCGTTCGTTCCTGAAGGAGCATGTGTGGTTTCTGTAACGTTCTTTGAATGTTGTGTCACACAGTCCGATATAAGTCTCCTTGGATTGCGGGGTGACGGTGACCACACATGCTCCTTCAGGAACGAACGATACAAAAATGCAACCGAACTCAGCAAGCACATATGGAGTCTGAAAGATTGAAAAATCAATTACGAAATTAAGTGGCGAAAAGTAAGGCAAGCCAGATCGTATTCAAATATCAACAAAAAATGTAATCTGTGTCTGTGGGAAAAATATTTTATAATATGTAAACCAGAAATGTCGACACTTAATCATAGAAATGAACTGACATCGATCTGTAGACATTCTAAGAGATTCCTTTTAAATACCGTGATTGCTTAACGTTTAGTGCTTCCGTCGACCAATTACATCTTGGCATGTCACGCTAGTAAGCATTGTTCCATATTTTCAAATTTTGTATATCTTTCAATGTAACCGTTATTGTTGTCAGTTGCCTGATGATTGCTTCGTGAGAAGCATGAAACTCGGAGTAGCAAATAAATGTGTTTGAACTAGTCCGACTCCACAATTGAATATTATATATATATATATATATATATATATATATATATATATATATATATATATATATATATATATATATATTTGAACTGCAGATTAAAGAATGAATATAATAGGAAAGAGGACAAGACAGAAGAGAGGTGTGGGAAGCACATCAGGTGTCAGGAAAGGGGAAAACCAGAAGAAAAGAGTGAGAAATAGGAAAGAAGGGAAAGATCAGAATGAAGAGGGGTGGAAATGAGAGAATATGGGGATTCCAGAAGGGGTAGGTTCAGTCTCCAGTTTTGGGTGCACCAAGACACCCACGGCTGGAGACTGAGCCCACAGAAGGGGGGATCCGAAAGAAATGCGGTTAAAAGTGGGAGAGAAGGGAAACTAGAAATAAGTAGTGAGCCAGAAGGGAAGATTTGGCAATAAGAAGCTGAAGGAAAGAGAAAGGAATGGGTGTGAAATAGACGAGAAGTGGCAGAGTCAGAAGGTAAGGGCTGGGAAATGGAGAAAATGGCAAGAAATTGGAAAGAAGGGAGAGAAAAAGGAGGAAAGGGGATGGAGGGATAGAATGACTTTTGTAAGGTATTATGGGTAGCCAGTGATAAAGGGAAAAAATTGCAATTTTTTTTAGTTTTCTTTTGCATTGGCAAAAACTGATGCCAGTCACAAGGAGTGGGTGGGGGAAATGGGAAAATGTAGGTTAGACTTGTTAATTATGTTTGATAATTAACATAAACCACATACATCAGTTGTGTTATCTAATATGGAAGTGCAACGAAAGGCACTTTTGAAACTTTGAAATATGTAATCATGGCAGCGCTGGCCACTGTCAACAAAAGAAAGTCTTGTGTTCTTGTTACCAGTCATCAGGTCATTTTCAAACTCTAAGTATCCAGCTGTTTTCTTTGTAGTTGCTTCCCATAACAGCTCATGTCTGCTGGCTGCTGGAAGCTAATGACAACACTTCACTGTCTCACTGTTGAACTCAATGTTAATATTATATCCATGTACAGGAGTCCCATTTCTGACATACAGAATATTTTCAATCATTCATTAACCTTGAAACATTTCAGCATATCTTTGTTTATTTGTATGATTAAATGCCAATATACTAAACCTTTGTTATAGTTATCATTGCCATCATCATCAACATTATTGTTGTATCATAATGGTAGTAATAGCACAAAAATTATTATGAGGTGCACCAACTGATACTGAATGGCTCAACCCGATCACATCAGACTAGTCCCCCAGCAGGGGTTATGACAATCTTTTACATAAACGGCAACAAGCGGATCACATGCACAGTGTTCAATGTTTCTTGTTGTGAGGGTAGGTCTGTCCTTTTAACAGGTAGTTAAATCTGGCTCGATAATATGGCATCATCAAGACATGCAACAGTGGTGCTATAGCAGAACCAATAACACCAACAGCAGAGGCCATTCCGTGCAGGTTGAAATGAAGCTCTGTGTAGGTACCAAACACGCCGAAAAGTTGGACAAGAACAAATGGCATCCAACAGACACTGTACAGGATAGATAACCACAAACACAACTTCGTGACCTGGCGCTCTTCAAGGGACTTGTTTATCCATGGACTGCTGTAAGATACATATATCCTGATGTACATAACAGCTGTGATGACCATGGAAACGCCGTACAGCATGGCGGAATAACCAAGAAATACCTGTAATGACATTCAATAAACATAGTTAGCTGCCATTCACGCCAAAACGCGCTCATGCAAGTCATAACAAATCTCAAATCTGATTGACTATCAACAGATAGTGGTTGACTTGTTAACTGGTGACTTTGTCGTCCGTGTAATTACAGTGGGAATTTCCACTGACTCCTGATAAAACAGCGGAGTTTTTTTTTAGCCAACTGAGAACAGCCCTCCGTTGGGATCCTATAACGGCAGCTTTTATATGCCAGCAACTAAAAACTATTGAAATTTGTCAAATTTCACTTGGAGAATATTGCGAAAACAAACAGCACTATTGGACTAAGGTCTCCTGTCGAAGCAGGAGGACAATT
>JAEMWC010001450.1:25000-27500 GCA_016490735.1 Pachyseris speciosa
ATATTTTGATAGATAGGACCATTGCTGACAAACTCACTCCGCGCCAACAGCACGATCATCACACCGGACAAAATGGACAGTAACCAGAATATGCGAATCACATGGCACGCCTGCCCCAGCGAGAGCCTCGGAGGTTGATATCGGAACATGACATCCTTTCGATGATACGCCAGTAAAGGGAACACAAAGTACGTCAGAGAAATGCTGAACATGGAAAGAAAGAGGCTAAGCTCGCATAACGGCGTGTAGCCGATGATTGCAGCTTTCTCGTGAACTCGATAGGCGAACAGCATCGGAGTGAACAGCGCGCAGATTATGAAATCTGCAATTGCCAAAGTTGTTAGCAGGAGGTTGAACGTGCGTTGTATGGCTTTGTCTGTAACATAGGAGTATATGACCATTCCATTGCCAAACGAGCCAAGAAAGATAGTTACGAGATATAAGGGGCTGACAAACGCTGTTGTCACTGTGTACTGTTCGTAGTGCTGCATGGCTTACTTGACGTTTCAATCGCAGTACTGTGGAAATCTTTACCCAGTCGCTTTGCGGCCGTTTTAAATCTTATTCGTCCACTCCAAGCGTCAGCTGTAGTGCAACCGAACAGATGCTGATGAATGACTTGTAGGAAATCTAAGGTCGACAGCTAAAGGCATAAAGGCAAAGGCAATTTGAATAATTTTTCGTCATAACAAGGCGGTTTATATTACTGATCTGATCAGTAACGTACTGTAACTTTGACAACTGATACAAAGCATCGCGCTTTATTTCTGCATACAAGGCAAATAAAAAGATATCGCACAAAGACAACCAATTCAACTATATGCTATAATAGCTACATGTTATAATTTGCAAACCATCAACTGAGAACGTTAGCTGAGGCTTTATCGGAAAACCGGATAATTTACATGACTGAAGCCTGAAACAAGCGACGTCAAGCCTCGGGCAGCTGGCCAGGTGCTGCTTTGACAGTTGAACGTGTGCTACATCATGCGCGGTACCGATAAATTTGAAGAAAAGGAAAGCTTCACACAGTGATCATTACTGACTCTTTTTGCCATGACACTTTTCCGGATTCTTTACATGCAAAAATATCTTCCTTGCTTGCTGTTTTTGCTCAGGGGATCCCTTGTCATAGGATCCGATTCGTCTGTTTCGTAACGGCGATCCTTGAAGCCTAAATTACCTCTTTCAATCAAACTCACGACCCGCAATATCAAGTTTTTGATAAAAATTTTCTGCGAAGGTTTACTCCCCTTTGAATTTTCCAGTACAGAGACGCATTCAAGCAAGTGCTGAAAGAGTTAACTGAAGACCTGTTGTTAAAGTTACTTTGAAAACTGCGTTTTCTCGACAATATCGTCCTCGACTAGCTCAGAGTTTGCCAAGAATAGCGTGAAGTTCTAAAGTAATTCCTAAAAAGTTAACCACCTGACATAGCGATCATTCTAACCACTCCACCACCCACCCTGCCATATATTTGGAATGAAAAGTTCCAGTGTCACGACGCATATCCTATTTAAATTATGTTTTAGTTCAAATTTATTAGGACAGAACCAATAAGTGGAAATTTACTATTTTCCCCTAAACTGTACTTAGGACCTGTTCACGTGGAAGTGGGGGACCCCGGGAAGGTGAGGTACCCCGCCTCGGTGAGGTTACCAATCACTACCGTTCACATGTGAAGCGGGGTACCTCACCGAGGCGGGTTGCCCAGTCAGCCGGGGCGGGTAACCCGCTTAGCTGGGTGAGTTTTCTCCATGTGAATGCTGGAGGTGGGGTGGGGTGATGTTCATCTGGGCAATTGTCTCTGAATTCTTTGTTGATATACGTTCTTAGCGACCACGCGATAGCATTTTAAACCTTACCCCAGCGCCCCGGAGGTTTTTTGTTTTACCACGGGTAGGTGGGGTTCCTCACCTTTCCGAGGTCCCTTACCGTCATGTGAACAGGCCCTTAGTCTACGCTGGAAATACTCCCACCTGCATTAACCTGTTCTTTTAGTCAGCTTTCTATTCCTTGTAACTTTCAGCTAACAACGCTATTAGATCAGCGATAACTGGTGTTATAATTTTACCCTTCGCTAAGTTATTCACAGCTTCCAAATCTACCTCTACTCCTAGGTGATTAACTATTCTGTTTACTAAGCAATAAAACTAAATAACGCCTATTAAATTATTACTTATTACTAAGTTTTACTGAGTCACACGCTTTGTTCTTTATTGGTTCCAAGAGGGTCTCAATGGGGTTAAGTTCCGTCGATCAAGCGTCAAATGGCCAAAAATTTAACCGTCAACCGTCAAAACGCTATCTTTTTATCGTCAACCGTCAAATGACCAAGCCAATTTTAACCGTCAAAACAACTTAGTTTTAACCATTAATCGTCAAAGGGACACCTCCCCCCCGCCCCCAACTAGACATTGAGACCCTCTACCAAGTGTTCCCTTTTTGCCTATCCTGGGTGAAAGGAAAGTGGTAGACATGAAAAAAATCTTAAGCTGAA
>JAEMWC010001450.1:30000-125000 GCA_016490735.1 Pachyseris speciosa
ATCCCTAACTGATCTATGTACCTTAACTTTATATTTCCGCACTGAAGAGAGTTTGATTTCCGAGTATAGCCTTGGCAATAGTGTTTTTAATGCTCGACTTCCATTTAAAGCAGTGTAAAAGCAGTTGCCAATGTAAGAACGCGGAGCACCGATTGATTTAAAGATGGCTTTGCTTTTTTAAAAAAAATTGCGGTGTCCTTGATATTGGTTGTTCTGCGCTCCCTTAAACATTTGCTCTTACTATTTAGTGAATCATAGATCTGTGACCTGACTGTCACCCACTCTCTATTCAGAAGTGAAAGAGGATTTATTTTCCCAACACGGTTACGGGTAACTGAGATGTTTGCACAAGGTGCCAGTAATCAGGGATTTAACTTGGATGGCTGCTGACAAGAACCGACTCAAAGGTCGCCAAACATTCTGTATTTGAGCAACATTAGCTGATAATTTAGGCAGCGGCATCCCAAGTTTTCTTGTTATTTCCTTTCATTTTGCATATTTTAGTTCAGTATAAGTATCACACAAGGCATATAATTCAGGAGGAGTCCAGAAAGCTGTTAATGCTCATGTATGTATTACGAAGTTTATTCTGGAGCAGTTTACTTGATGGTCCCAAGAATTCTATGTAAGGTGCATCGCATCTCTTATGCATGCTCAAGTTGCACATATGAGAACCAAGAAGTTTCAGTCTTTACAAAAATCGAGCTTTACCTTTATAAATACTTTAATATCACTCATGACCAGCATCGTCAAATGCTGCACCAATCTCATTAAAGCGAGCATTACTGCCTGAACCGAATCCGGTATCGTGTGTCGAAGTAAGAACAGTTATGAATGAAATGGTTGAATGTATTCGGCTTTACTTTTCGATAGGTTCGTCACTTTTTTACGGCATTTAAGACAACATTCTTTCGTTTGTAATTTAATGGTAACCAAACTGCGGTGAGAAAAATGTTGTTACATCCTGACAAGACAAATACTATGAACTTCCTGACTGAATCATCCGGCACCTCTTGGCGGGTGGCCAGACACAGACTAGGTTCATTTGGATACACAAAGGCTTTTAAAATAAAGAAGAGCAAATATTTATATGCGGAAAAAGGAAAGCTATACGTCAGTTCTGTTTTCGCCCTCGCATCCAGGAAAGGAAAACAGGCCTCATTGTTCTGATAATGTAACTATCCGGTTTGACCCTAATAAAGCCAACCATAAATAGAACGCCAATTTCCTCGCTAATTGTGGTGCTTACCACAGATTAATAAAGGACCATTTTGTCTGTAGCTGCTAGCTGCCCGCTCGTTGATTTGATTTTGAGAATGTTCACTTAATTGTTTGTATAAAACCTAAAAATAGATCGCAGTCCAAAATAACCGGCTTGTTTCTTCGCTGACTTATTAAAGGTGTAACAAGTGGGGAATCAATCAAATGTGTCGGTTTACACCGAGGCAATGAAATCATTTCTTGGATTAGCCACTGATGCGCTTCTTGCAAAGCGAATGAGAAATAACACAGATTGAATGTCGAATGTAAAAGAGGACTGTAACAACAGATGAAAAATATCAAAGCACAGTGAACGCGGAGACCATTTTAAAGTGGTAGATCTAAAACATCATATCTGGCCGAGTTCAAATGGTAAAATTCATACATAAGCCATGTCATCTGGAGCCCTAAAAAAGGAATCCAAGAACAAATGTGGTAGGGCAGGGCTATAGCCCCTACATATACCTGCCCCTCCCCACCCCTCCGCGGTCCCTGAAGCAGACTGGGACCAAAGAAAACACAGCTTCAAAAACCCTCAGGTGGCAAATTCTTAACTTTTGTTCCAAGGCCGAAAGCAGACAACATGTTCTCGAACTTGTCTAAAGCAGTTTTCCTGTCGGAAGATGGAACTGTTTCACCTGATGCAAAACAAAGGCGCTTTGAAAGAAGTTGGAAGTTACTAAGATCTCCCATGATAGTTCAGACTGTTATCTTTTACAGGCGACATTTACCATTTGACTTCCGTTCTTTCGTCGAAGCTTCAGTGCCTTACTTTGGTTCTTTCATGTCTTTTACGTGTTAGTACTGTTACTAATCCTATTGTGTCTCGAACACCAAGAGTCCCTGACCAGATTCGTGGAATTCCTAAATGTCTCCCCGCCAGAAAATGGTTCAACTTGCTGTCTCGCTCCTTTCATGAGAGTCACACGGTCCCGGCGGAGGTTTTGTCTAAAATCTGATCTCAATCAACAAGGGATGATTTTCTGTTTTGACAAAATTTAGTCAGGGCCAACAACTAGGGTAGCGAAAACGAGCAACCGAAAAGTTTGGTTTTAGCTTAGTTCTTCAAATTGGTGTCTGTAGTCTCGATGTCTTTCACAAAACCATCCCGAGTCTTAAGTTCTTTTGCCAGACCAAGAAAGCCCGGGGGGTACTCCTACATATGGGCTATATAGGTATGTGCCGCGGGATAGGGTATGGTTTTTGAGGTTCTCGATCCTTTAATAGGGTATCATTTTTGCCCATGTTGGCATAGTGTACCCGGTTTGATCCTTAGATAGGGTACCTAAATTATATCAGCTAAAATAGCAGTGCGTAAATACCCAGCTAAACGAAATTTTGTGTTTTTCCATGGCGGTTAGTCGCCGTTTGGATCGTCCCCCATTAGCCTGCGAGCACTGACAGTTTGACGGCTTTTGTTTCACGTCGGTTCTTTCTGTTTTTTTTTTTTCGGATTTGGGCCTTAAATAAGGTATCAATTAAGACACTTCGCGGCACACACCTATCAGAATTTTTGGGAGTACCCACATCCCCCCCGGGGGGGGGGGGCCAAGATTGTAGATTGTAATAAAAAAATGTATACATTGATAAAAGCAAATAAAAATTATTATTATTATTATTATTATTATTATTATTATTATTATCAAGAAAGTCTCAGACACACACTAAACAGTTTTAGAGCGACAGCACCGGTCTCGCTGATATCGAACTTAACGTTTGCACCGCAGCAGGAATTGAAAGTAAGATGATTTTACTGCAACAAAGAACAGCTACTGAATCAAAATGACAGAAACGAACGAAGTCAGATTGAAAGAAAAAAGAAAAACCAAGAACAGGAAAGCTCAAACAGGCTTCACGAGAATGCTCTTTGATTAATTCTCTTATGTTAGTTCCAGGGAGGGTACTCCTAGAAAAATTGGATGGGGGTTGCGGCCCGCTTCCTGAAACTCTTACCCTATTTCATACCAAAATCTACGATTTCCCCTACTCTATTTCAGACCTGACCAAAAATTCGATACCCTTTCAGACCCTGCTATTTCCGACCTATTTCACGTACACGGTTGGCGTAAACATAATTTGAGAAGTGCTTTTGTTGATGGTCTTATCGTCTAATGATGAAGAAGTAGCTCCTTCTAAAGGAAAACATTGTGCCAGACCATACCCTATTTCGGACCAAATTGGCCAAATCGATACCCTATTTCAGAGCAAAACGGCTAAAAAATCCATACCCTTTGGGGCCGCACATACCTATATAGCCCATATAAGGGAGTACCCCCCCAACCCGGGTGTTAGTTATGCGAATGATTCAGAGTTCATTTTTAAGCTCACATTCCACGGATTGTAATGTCACTTCTTTCCGGGCTTCTTTGAGTTGATCCTGGCCTGTTCGTTTTGCCTGCAAGGACCCTTATCAACAAGGTGCAAGAACTTTCTTGGCATTTGTACATACTCAGAGATAGCACCAAAGCATAGAGCGTTATGATTTCTTTCGTAATATTTGTCCACTCAGTACACGGATGAACACAAGTTACGACGGATATGATAGGGCCCCGGTTGTGAGGTGGTATAACCATTATTGCGTGACTAAATTAGCCCCGGGAGACTAAACCCGATCATGCTACACTGCACAACAACAATATATACAGTTATATAAATTGTCACTGGAAAACGCATTTCCATACAGCGCTGCTTGGTAAGTTATTGCCAGGTTGAGAATTAATTCTGATATATTGCTGATCAGCGTTTCTTGCGCCCTTGACCTTCCAGAGGAAATATATTACATTGGTGCTGACAGTTCAACACAAATCCCCTGACTCAGTGACGCATGAATGACTTGTTCAAGTGGACCCTTCATAAAGTTGACCTCTGCTCTAAGAGCGAAAATTGGCAGTTTTATTATCTTCTTTTTATTCTCAGCGTCACAAATAAGAATCTTTTGTTCAGGTTCAGAACCAACACAGCCTACACGTCAGAGGCGCCAGACAGCAAGACAGGCACGAAGCAACTAGTTCAGTGTCACGGTGATGGCGTACGCTTTGGTTCTTGGCATTTGTGTGGTCACACTTGTAGTGTTGACGATAGCTGCCATGCTGAGTGAGAAACTTCGTAATGCCGTGATATCCTCGAGAACATACAAGAAAGCTTTCGCTGTGCACATGAACATTTTCAGCAGGATTCACAACAGAGCTGTTCAAAAACGTAAAGAAGATATGTTTGCGTACTTGAGAGGGCTGCAAGGCGATATTTTAGAGATCGGAGCAGGAACAGGGGCGAACTTTGAATTTTTACCAGAGGGCAGCTCCGTTATCGCTCTGGAACCCAATCCGCACATGGAATCCTATCTCAGAGAAAACGCGAAGAGGTTTCCACACATCACCCTCAAACAGGTGGTGCCAGGCTTCGCGGAAAACATGGAAGAAATTGCAGATGACTCAGTTGAGGCAGTTGTTTGCACCCTAACGCTGTGCTCTGTTCATGATGTGGAAGCATCCCTGTCCGAGATTAAGAGAGTCTTAAAACCGGTGAGTCAAGTAAACTTCACGCTTCCTGACTCCAAGACGTGTAAATGTCGTAATACCTTTTATTAATTTTGATACTTGGTTACACCATTACGGAAATCGACGTTTTTTTTTTCTAATTAATTTTCCCACATTTGTAGTGTAAGATCTTTGGTTAAGGTGGCAAGCTACCTTTCCGAATTTCCCTTTTCTTTCGAATGATATTCGATGATTTAAAATACAATTACATTTAAGGAGCCAGCTTGTGCCCTCCCCGCACAAAGCATTTCGAAACATGGAATTAAACAACCGTGAAATAATTGCTCGTTCTTAGTAAAAGGCTAGCGTTGAGCAAGAAAGATTCTGGCTATATTAAACTATAAAACGACGTTATAATTCATTTCATTGGCATATAATATATACCACCTGCCTGAAAAAGAAGCCTAAACTCTCACATGTAAGTCAATGGACTAGCATTCAGTGTAGACCTATTGTGTGTTGACCGATCTGTGTGTGCATGTGACATACTGCAGAATGTTTACTATCGATGCGTGGGAGTAGACAGAAATATATCATACCAATGGTAAATAAGCCCAACCTGTATTGGGCTGTTTTTTCGTGAGCTTAGCCGGTTTAACTGATATTTACCATTTCAGCTATTAACATTGTGAATTTTGTTTTCATTTTGTTAGTTTTTAGCGACAGCTTTAGATAATACGCTCAACTATGTTTCTCCCACGTCGGGTCCGCGACCTTTCTTGAGACCATAAACCTCTACTCTGATACTCAACAATGTTTCTGACGAAATTTATTTAGGAGCGACTTCATTAATGTAGAGTGAGAATAAGACCACACATTTAAAACTGGCAGATTTAAGTACACTCTCTTGCTCTTTTCATACATTTTCCAAAAGGGAGTGTTTATTTACCTTTGCCATTTCCGCAAACATTCCAAAACATAATATTATGACAGATAACATGAATTACGCCATAATATCATTTCCGCTTGTTTTTGCTCCTTTTTGTCTCAAATGAAGGAACAAAAGCGTGATCTAACGTATAAACATTTCACATTCCACCAGTCGTAAATCACATTTAATTCAGCACGAAAGCAAACTCATACGTTTTCTTTATTTCAGGGAGGCTGCCTCTATTTCTTAGAGCACGTGGCAGGTTTGTATTTCTGCAGTTTCAAAGTATTCTTTTTGTTTTGATCTGCATGTAGAATCGCCTGTTTTCTTTATGTCAAACACGTGCATGGGGCTTCTTCGTGCGTGCGTGAGATGAGATGAGATGACAAACTTTGAGTTGAGATAAGATGAGAAACTTTTCTATGAGCTGAGTGTGACAAATATTTCAATATTGAAATACCTCGGGTCTCCCAACCCCTTGGCATTTTCTTACAGGTCGTTCTTCGTTCGCCAATAGCATCGAGCGAAGTATGAGTTGTTAAGCCAATGCAAACTGAAATGTCGCATACGCTCTCCTTTTTGCAAAGAGCTGCTTTAATTCTTGACGAAACGTGGAGTCTTTCAAACAGTTCAAAAACAGGAAGACCGAAATCAGTGAGGGCTAGACGTCACGCGACGTCGACGGCAAAATTTATAATGTACACCGTATTCAGAATTTCATCATGGAGTACGATAGGGAGCAATATTTAAACTAGAAATTACTTGAATAAACTTTGATGAACGTAACAGACCTTCAAATAACAGAAAAGAACAGGTCTTGGATACTTAATGAAACTCGATAGAGACTCGGATCTCAGGCTTACCCTGAAAAACAGGAAGCCCTAACTGTTTTTTTCTCAGTAATGTCGCTATGCAGCATATTCCGTGATATATGAATCATAAAGTAATAAATTTAACTGATAACCTTCCGCATACCAGTGAAGAGACTCAAAGCAGAGACCGACTGATCGGCAAACCATGACGTCAATAACGCTTTTACTTTCAAGTGCAATCTTTTCTTTTACCTCGGTTTTTGCCCATAGAAGCAGATGTTATTTACCTTTGCCATTTCCGCCATTACCTCGGTTTTGCCCATAGAAGCAGATGTTATTTACCTTTGCCATTTCCGCAAACATTCCAAAACAAAAAAGCATATTCCGTGATATATGAATCATAAAGTAATAAATTTAACTGATAACCTTCCGCATACCAGTGAAGAGACTCAAAGCAGAGACCGACTGATCGGCAAACCATGACGTCAATAACGCTTTTACTTTCAAGTGCAATCTTTTCTTTTACCTCGGTTTTGCCCATAGAAGCAGATGTTATGATAAATGATGTTAAACCGTTTAATATTTGGTATTTTCTTAGTGTCAATAATTCCTTGAGACCGAAGAATCATGAAAATACCTGAAACCGTTAACATTTTTCTCAGTATCATCGAGACATCAGGGTGTACAAGGAACAGGAAGACAACCCAATTGGTTTTGGCTTGATTTATTTACTGTATGCGTGTAATTGAGTGGACTGATTTAATTTGAAGAAGGCAATGTATTGATACAATCCAAATTGTGACCATCATAGTGAAAGCTTTCCAAAATCCCTTCACTATGGTGAAGTATCTTGCTCTGTACAGGGAAGTTTTAAGTCCAAAGTCTGTTGTTTCAGTTGTTTGGCTGTTGAAATGAAAGCAACTGAGCAGTTCTTTACTGTGGCCGTCTGTTTCTCGTCGTTTTGTAAAGTGAACTTTTTTAACGTCGATGAAGTTTTTGCGCTGTTGAAGACCAGCCTCAATGAAAAGCCAGTTATGAAACAGTTTTACTACGAATTATTTTCATAATGATTTCTATATACACGACATGCACTTAATCGAGAAAAACTGTCCCTGGCGTGGTTCCAGCATTTCAGTAAGCTGATTCGAGATTCGCTATAAGCTGTCAGGTGTAAAAACAACTGCCTGTGCTGTCATGCTGACCTACGAGCTACACGACCGCATATGAAGTTGATCCGGTTTACGCTACCGCAGGGTAAGACCCCATGGATTATATCGTTCAAAACTACTCACGTACATCCTGACATCGTTCAACAAACCGCGACGATGTTATCAAGTTATCAGGCACACGAAACGAAAGTTATACTCTCCGTTTTCGGTACTTCAGTTATGTTAAGTGGTTGCGATAGCATCTTATATAGCCTCTCAAAGAGTGCGCAAAGTTATCTCCCACTATCTATTTCTCAGACTCAAAAGTTAGAACTTCCTTGACCCGGGTCATTTCTGAAATGTCTCAATATGTTGCCGACAATGTTAAAACGTTGCGATTTAGGGTCGTACTTGCAGATACTAGTAATAATCACAGCTCAGAAAGTGCGTTCGAAGTGGTGCAAGTAAAATTAATTTACAAGCTGTGGTTGCCTATCAAGTAAACCACTGGGGTATCTCATTACAACTTCATATGCAGAGTGCTTCGTTTTCGATTTTGAGTTTTGGGGTGCTTCGTGCTTCGATCTTCGTTTTCGAGTGTTTCGTTTTCGACACTACCCATCTTCGCTTCCGGCTTACCAATCACAGCTATGAATAACAAAGACGAAAAGTTCTTTCAACCAAGAGTGTATTCAAATCAACATTAAATTTGCTTATAGGAACAAAAAAGCTTTCGGTTTTCTTGGGTAGATGTTGTCTGTGCACATGTACATGCTTCGCCTCCCTGCCGAACGATCACTCGGATTGCAAATAGTGCCGTTTTGCAAACACTTGCAAGCTGGCCAAAATACAGGACCATACAGATATCATACTATTTCAGCTCAAATCATCAGTCAAACAATTCGTAAAAAGCAAATTAAAATTTTACCGCCCCGTAGCATCGCTTAAGTCCACGGTTAGGAATTTTGTAGGTTGTGTTTTGGAAATCGAGGGAATCTAAACGCGAAACGGCCTTTCGCCTCTTTTAAGACCTCCATGTCCTCTTTTCTGACCGCTGGTTAGTCTCCACTAAGCATTCCATGTTTAAACAGCAAACAGTGAAATTAAACCATCGCACGGATATTTGACGTATTTCAGGAATTCAAAATGGCGACGAAAAGGTTTTCCCGTCCAAAGGAATTTCTGCAAAGATCCCTTTTGGTATACAGGATGGCATGCAAGGATTTTATTCTGTCCTTGCCGGGTTCTCCCATTATCTACATATATATTTTAGCATACACGCAATATTCTTCTTAGGAAGTTGCAAACTCTTTGTTGCCGATCAGCTGCTTGCAATTTACCTTTCACGAGGTATAGCGGGAGGTGACCGCCCGCCCAGTTCTCATTGACTATTCTTTATCATTTTAGATGAACCGGAGACGTGGAGAAGTAAGTTGCAACGCACTTTTGACAATCAGTGGAAATACCTGAGCGATGGCTGCTCATGTAGCCGCGAAACCTGGACCTTCCTGGAAAATGCTGGTTTTTCCACTGTCACCTATGAAAAGTTCGACCTTAAAGAGCTCATGTTGATCGCCTACCTGATGAGACCACACATTGCGGGATTTGCAGTTAAATGATGTGCATGTATCAGCTAGTTTTTGTCTGACTTAAGTTGTGCTCAACTTCAGGCTGTTGCCATAACATATATGGATAAGACTGTGGTGTCGACCTTGCGTGCGTTTGGCATATCAGTGGAAAATATTTTAAGCGAGGGGAAATCACAGTCACGGTAATTTCGTTGCACAGTTTTTTCGCTTGTTGGCCAAAGGAAATAGGATAACGGCTTTATATTCTGCAGCCTCGTGCCGTGTCTGTTTCTGTGCCGGTTAGATATAGCGTGAATTTGTCAAGTTTGAAAAAATATCGCTTTGAATAGTGGCATTTTAGTGGCACGTTATTGATGACAAGCCATCACTAACGTTTGTGGAATCTGATCTGAAATGCAAGCTGTCTCGTCCGATTTTCTTTCGGCCAACACTGCTTTAACGCTTAACATGCAGTAGTAGGGCAAGACAGTACTGGAGCAGCGTAAAACCAAAATCCCTTGCTCTATCCAAAACCAGCCGGCTACTGTGAATTTCTCATTATGTGACTAACATATTGGACGGATGTGTATTGGTGCAAATACTACCGAACGGTGGATGCAGCAACTTACAGCTCTGTTTATCTTATCTTTCAAATGAAAATTGTTCCCACTAAGGCAATATTGAGCTGAAGTATATGATCGGTGTATATTTTTATTCAACCATTGTGCCGGGTCTAATTTTGTTATTGTTTTTATACTGGTTGAGGATTTCGAACATTTTAAAATATATTTTAAGGACTCTGGAAATGAAAACAAAAAATATTTAGCAATTTTATATTGCTGTTTTGGTCTGTACTGATTTAGTTACATATAAATTTATTATCAAGATAACAATTTATAAAAGCACATTCTTTTGTTGGAAATCGGTTTGAAACTTCTTAAAGTGAAAATACAAATATTTACAGTGTTGCACATAGTTATTCCGGCCGTATTTTTTTATCGCAGCATAAAATCAGTTTTTCAAGTATAAAATTTTAAAGTGCTTATACAGCGCACTTAACTATGGATATAGTTTTTATTGATTTCTATTGTTACTGATTTTACTTATCGATTGACTACTCCAAGGTTATATATTGTATTCGTCAAATGAAGAATATTATTTGAATGTGCGAATTTTAGTATAAAGTAGTTAATATTTTAAGTTATTTCATGAGGTATGTTCGCCAAAAAAAATAAATCCCTTTCGAAGGACTCACGGTTGTAGAATTTTAATAGGATGACCTCAATCAATCAAGCATCCTCCACTACCCAACTGTTATCTAAAATCCACCGCTAGCTCGCCTTTTTACTGTGCAGTATTGCACCCATAGTGCTCTCGTGAGATAAAGCGACTTAAATAACTAATGATCAAGCCAGATACTTCACCATTTCTAGAAAAGGTTGGCCATATCTAGAAATGGCAAGAAGTGGCGGGCCTCAGACCGAATGCAAAAATGGCTGCCTTTAAATTATTTTCTTGTTCGTATTCAAAATAGCCTGACTAACCTCGTTCGGGAAAACAAATTCTTTAGAATTTTTATCTCAAAAACGAGGTTAGTCAGGCTATTTTGAATACGCAGCCATTTTTGTATTCGGTCTATTTGGTGGGCCCGGTTCATGATGGTTGCACCACTTATGAACGAAGTCGCAGTTGAGCCTCACGATGGCACATGCGCGCTGAGAAGGACCTTTTCAACTCCTATTATTCCTTTTTCCCAGTTTCAGTTGCCCAGGCCGCTGCATTGGGCGAAAGAGCACGCGGTAAGATGTGGACTGTTTGGTAGTCTCATATAGAAGCACACAACAAACTACTTAAAAGGAATTGTTTTGCATTTATTTGAAATACAATCTTCGCCGTTTCGTTGCACAAACTGAATACCACTGCAATAGCTGGCGATTCACGTCTTGAGTAACAGAGAGAGCAATAGCGATTTCAAGTGACAGGGTGGAGTCATTTGTGGGTCAAACGTTTCCTTTAATATGCTAGAAATTGGTTTCAGCCATTATGACCAGAGTTGAGGCCGGAACCATTCTAGGTTTTGAGTGTGTGGACGAAAATTCTTCTGTGTGACCACTGAAATAAAAGCTATCGAGTAGTATTTTCGTCTGGTGTTATTTGTTATCTTACACAGAGTGATTCTGTTTAGCTCTAGTCTGTGGATGAAATTCGTGGGTTAAACTTACAAAAAAAAAAAGATATTTCATCTCTCTTCCCCAGAGTAGATCCTTGAATCATTTTAGTTTTTCAGTTTGTGGGTCGGAATATTTTTAGGTGAGGCCACTAAAATGAAAGCCATTGACAAGAACTTTGCAATGGTGATGTCCTGTGTACCAGGCGCTGCCCGAAAAATGCAACGAGGAAGGCGACGGCAATAACGAGAACGCCACGCACAAAACATTATTTTGTGGGTTTAATGAGCAAAAACAATCGCTCTGCACGTGCGTTTTACATTTTGGTACATTTCTTTGCCGTCGTCAGTAAAACAACAACGTGAAATGACCAAGGGTGCTTACCATTTGTCAAAAAAACACCCGGAAATTTCGGTTTGAAGTCAAATGGTTAGGTAATTTTCCGAAAAATCTTACAACCTCCAGAGGTAGTCCTCTTTTTCCGTTCGGAACGGAATTTAAGAAATTTGCTTACCATTTGAGCGAGTCGTTCCGTTTCTAGGTCCTTTTGCGGCATTTGCGCCAGAACGAGTGAGTGCGCATGACGGAACGCTTTGCAGTAAATGGTAAGCGCCAACCTCATCCGGTTGGTCGGTAAATTCGGAAAATCGCTTACATTATTCAACGGTCATTCCATCCGGATTTTTCTGACAAATGGTAAGCACCCCAAATTTTAGGTTTTGTGGAGAACGCGAGCGTATGACGGTGAACTCTTCTTTCTTTTTCCCAACTTCAATGCCGTTTATCCTAATTTAGCTCCAGGATAGTTTGCCAGCATTTTACAAGTAAAAAAAGTTGGAAAAATCGCGAAAGAGTTACAAAGACGAGAAGTTACATGTTGAAATAACGTTTTCGCTGCCGTTGCCGTCGTTGCTTAAGCTCTTTACTGCGCGAGCTAAAGCGGCGCGCTCTAGTGCCTGCCACACAGGCAGCACTTTTTTAAAGGTGGTTCCAACGTTTGAATCCGAGGATGAAATCTCAAGTGTTGCCATTCAAACATAAGCTTATGAGCAAAACTTCACTTTTTTAATGTTTGACAATTTCAATAATGTTTTGTAAATCTTCGGAGAGGGTTTCTCAACAGGTCAGATGTACAATTCATTACGAACTGGCCAAATGCGAGGACCTCTTGAAACCCAAATGTACACACTGCTATTCGCATAAATGATTAAACATCAAAAAATAACAATGTATATTTCTAATCGCTTCGCTTTGGAATTTTAAGAAAGCTCTAACGCGTATAAAATTATTTTTTCTTAAATTTGAATGTATGATTATAAAATTGTTCTAATCTAATCTCTTTTTTCTGTTTTACGGCGTGTGTAAGTTAGTAAGGTCTGGTAGCCAAGCTGTCAAATGTTTTTCTTTCAGGTCAAATAGCCCATATCCGTATTCTCGGTATTGAACTGGATCTAGCATGAAGTGGAGGCTCCTGAGGGGGAATATTTACATATGAAAACATTCCCCCATTTAAGCCTCGTGTGCATGCTAGTTCCAGTTCATTACGGAGAATACGAATAAGGTCTATTCTCCGTGATAATGTAAAGCTTGTGGGATGTGGCTGGAGTGACAAGGATACCTCACAAATTAATGTGATCTGGTAAGCTGAAGCCACGCTTTGGGCACTAAGGCCACATAGTAGCGGGCATTACCCCTTAAATCTACCAAATCAAAGATTGAGCCCAAGCATTAGCTGCCATGGCCAGCTGTTTCGGCTTTGTTAGGCCTCATCAGCACGGCATAGCTAATGCTCAGACTCAAATACCCAAATATTGCTTGGGCACAATCTTTAATTTAGTAGATTTAAGGGGCAATGCCCGCTACCATGTGGCCTTAGTGCCCAAAGAGTGGCTTCAGCTTACCAGATCACATTAATTTGTGAGGTATCCCTATTCTCCGTGATGCCTGGAAGGATAACTTCGCAATGCCTGTTATTTTTTGTTGCGCTAATAATTCTTGAAAAATGTTAACAGGAGCGTATCTAGTATGAGGCGAAACGAGGCACTTTCTCGGTAAAAATGTTGAATTTTCGGTGTTTTTGTTCCTTATTGGTGTGTGTCGTACGAAAAATATCCACAGGCTCTCTAGTCTCACAATTGCATTTTCTTGAGGTTCCTGTAAGAGGATATACATTGAAAACAAATGAATAAGTATTAAAGAGGTGTTTTTTTTTCTTTTGACCGTCATTGCCTCGGTAACAATTTTCGTCTGGCTGCGGGTCAGGTTACGATCGATGTAAAACTATCGCGATATTCAACCTCTTACACACGTAACTGAGAAAACCAAGATTCACTACAAAAAAACCCTTATAGTAAAAAGCAAACAAACAAAAAGCTTAACACCGTTACCATTATGGTATTTGCGTCCAACTGGTAAAAAATAAAAGGCATTGAGTATCTACCGACACTTCCGTTCAAAGGATTTATCACACCCCGAGGAACAGTCCATATTCGTGTTCTCGGTATTGAACTGGATGTAATACGAGGTCGAGACTCTTGCAGAGGGTATACATTTACATATGAAAAGATTCCCCTGTTTGAGCCTCGTGTGCATGCTAGTTACAGCTCATTACGGAGAATAGAGCGGTTTTCAGCTGAGTGTCGAAAGTAATTATGGTTTTGCTTTGGTTTTGCATCACTTCGCGCTGTGATTGGCCAGGAAAACTCGCGCCACTTTCTCAACCAATGAGAAGCAAAACCAAAACCAATTCTGACTTGCACGCGCGTATTTTCCCGAGCTTTACGCCGGCTACATGCAATTGCTTCGTATTCTGATTGGCTCATTGCACTGCTTACTTCTGTTGTGATTGGCTAGAGTAATTGCTTTGGTTTTGGTTTTACGACACTCAATTGAAAACCGCTCTAAGAATAAGGTCTATTAAAGCGATGCCTATTTATGAATTTTTTTTACGTAAACAATAGATGATATTATGAAAGTGTTCGTCATCGTGGTTTCAAATGATAGCTGAGTTAATCTTTTGTCTCACGATTGAGTCACAAAGATGTGGATCGCGACGTTTCGACCGCTATACTGCTGGTCTTCATCAGGCGATGCTGTCGACTGGTTGCGTGTGAGAATAAGAAGCACCGTGGCTGGTCGTGATTGGTGCGTTTCGATCCTCGCTTAGGCTGTTGTTGATTGGAGGATTTCGATCCTTGTCGTTCAGACTAGAAATTGTTCCCTCAGCGGTCCGCTTTGGTACTGATCGGCTGTTGTGTTGTCTGATCGTGGGTATCCACGCTTCAGGAATTTCAATTCCACTGTCCCTGTTAATGTTGTTAGGGTGAAGTCTTATGTGAATAGCCTCTTTAACCCTACGGGTGTATCAATGTGGGTTTCGGTCAATAAATTTAACCTCGTCCCAGAGCGGATAATGTCCGGTCGCGTTGCTATGTTCTGAAACGGCGGAGGATTGGGTTCGAGCAAGCCGTATGTCTCTATCGTGTTCCTTAATCCGTTCATGCTAGATCTTCCCGTCTCTCCAATATAAACCTTACCACATTTGCAGGGAATCTTGTAGACTACTCCGTCTTGTTTTACTGGATCGACAATGTCCTTGGGTCGCACTAGGTGTGATCTAAGAGTTGTGTCAGATCTGAAAACAGGCAACGGCGAAGAGCCTCCGATGT
This sequence comes from Pachyseris speciosa, assembly GCA_016490735.1. Taxonomy (NCBI): domain Eukaryota; kingdom Metazoa; phylum Cnidaria; class Anthozoa; order Scleractinia; family Pachyseridae; genus Pachyseris; species Pachyseris speciosa. Next base: position 45,032 of record JAEMWC010001450.1, read on the forward strand.
GCTTTTGACGTATGGCAGAACCACAGTAGATTTAATTCCGGGTTCAGGTTCTTTAGTGGTTGTTCGTCCCTTGGTTTTCGTAAGATTTTTTACAAACGAAAACGGATAACCGTTGGAAACAAGGACCGATGAGAGGTGTTTCTTTTCATGAGAGATAACTGATGGTTTTGTTATGAGGTGTTTAGATCGATCGTACAGGCACTTGACAATACCGCGTTTCAGATTGCGGGTGGTGTGAATCATACGCTAGGTACTGGTCAGTGTGTGTAGGCTTTCTGTAAACACTGGTAGAGAGGTATCCATTCAAATCCTTGATGATCAACGTATCAAGGAAGGGAATTGAGTTGTCATTCTCAGTTTCCATTGTGAAACGGATCGTCGGCTGTTGACTATTGAGGTGTTGTAAGAACGAGTCAACTTTGTCACGATTTAAGATGGTAAAGGTGTCATCCACATAGCGTTTCCAGATCTTAGGTGTACAGTGCGTCGATGTCAAAGCTAACATTACCAGGGAGATGCGACATGCACTCAAAGGTTTGAAAGAGGATGCCTCCATCATGATTCTCCCAGCAGATAAAGGTCGTACCAGTGTAGTGCTAGATAAGAACACCTATCATGATAAGATGAAGGCACTGATTGAGACTGGTCCATACCGACTTCTTAAGAAGGCCCCAACGGACCGCTTAAGCCGAAAGTTGACTGAAAAACTTCTGAGCCTGAACCGAGGTGGGCACCTGACAGATTCTGTGTATAACAAGATCAGGCCCAAGCATAAGCAACCACCTAGAATTTATGGCCTTCCCAAGATACAGAAGGCCAACACACCACTGAGACCTATAGTCTTTTGTGTGAACACCTTTGCTTATGATCTGTCTTCCTACTTAGCCGATGTAGTATCTCCCCTAACAGGGAACTCAGAGTACACAGTTGACAACTCAGCTCATTTTGTGTCCATTGTGAACGGTGAAAGGGTACTAGAAAACGAGATCATGGTGTCTTTCGACGTAGGGTCTCTGTTCACGAACGTTCCAATCGAAGGAGCAGTACAGACTGCACTGCGAAAACTAGAAGCTGGCCCGTGCTAGCCAACCGCACGACTCTAACACCTACGCAGATTGCAGACCTCTTCAGTTTCGTTCTTAGATCCACATACTTCCAGTATGATGGACTGATTTACGAACAGCAAGAAGGAGCAGCCATGGGTAGCCCGGTATCCGCAGTGATAGCTAACCTCTACATGGAGGGTTTTGAGGAGCAAGCTTTGACATCGACGCCCTGAATACCTAAGATCTGGAAACGCTATGTGGATGACACCTTTACCATCTTAAATCGTGACAAAGTTGACTCGTTCTTACAACACCTCAATAGTCAACAGCCGACGATCCGTTTCACAATGGAAACTGAGAATGACAACTCAATTCCCTTCCTTGATATGTTGATCATCAAGGATTTGAATGGATACCTCTCTACCAGTGTTTACAGAAAGCCTACACACACTGACCAGTACCTAGCGTATGATTCACACCACCCGCAATCTGAAACGCGGTATTGTCAAGTGCCTGTACGATCGATCTAAACACCTCATAACAAAACCATCAGTTATCTCTCATGAAAAGAAACACCTCTCATCGGTCCTTGTTTCCAACGGTTATCCGTTTTCGTTTGTAAAAAATCTTACGAAAACCAAGGGACGAACAACCACTAAAGAACCTGAACCCGGAATTAAATCTGCTGTGGTTCTGCCATACGTCAAAAGCACATCGGAGGCTCTTCGCCGTTGCCTGTTTTCAGATCTGACACAACTCTTAGATCACACCTAGTGCGACCCAAGGACATTGTCGATCCAGTAAAACAAGACGGAGTAGTCTACAAGATTCCCTGCAAATGTGGTAAGGTTTATATTGGAGAGACGGGAAGATCTAGCATGAACGGATTAAGGAACACGATAGAGACATACGGCTTTCTCGAACCCAATCCTCCGCCGTTTCAGAACATAGCAACGCGACCGGACATTATCCGCTCTGGGACGAGGTTAAATTTATTGACCGAAACCCACATTGGTACACCCGTAGGGTTAAAGAGGCTATTCACATAAGACTTCACCCTAACAACATTAACAGGGACAGTGGAATTGAAATTCCTGAAGCGTGGATACCCACGATCAGACAACACAACAGCCGATCAGTACCAAAGCGGACCGCTGAGGGAACAATTTCTAGTCTGAACGACAAGGATCGAAATCCTCCAATCAACAACAGCCTAAGCGAGGATCGAAACGCACCAATCACGACCAGCCACGGTGCTTCTTATTCTCACACGCAACCAGTCGACAGCATCGCCTGATGAAGACCAGCAGTATAGCGGTCGAAACGTCGCGATCCACATCTTTGTGACTCAATCGTGAGACAAAAGATTAACTCAGCTATCAATAGATGATATTTTGGGATAACTCCTCACTGAAATTTCTCCACTCCTTTTCTTGTTCCACTGCAAAATTTCCCACCTCAACCGGTACAACACTTTCCACGCTAGCAACCATGGCATGAATCCCAGTAACACGGTAATCACTCCGTTCCTCTCCGGTGTTATTCCACTCTAATATCCTCGGTTAATTACTAACAAGTTCCACTTCCCACCGGTAGGACCACATGAGATTGTGCCCTCTACTCACTCCTAGTACCAGGAATATCAGTCGACCAGTTAATTTAACATTTCTCACGTATATGTTCACACGATAATCTGACTTTCTTCTCCCCCGCCAAGCAACAGTGCATGTTCCTGTGAAATCGCGGCGAGCTCTTTCAGCCACTCTTGTAACACCACAATACAGTACACAGCGTTCTTGACAGTTTTCGGGTTTTTTCTTCTGAATGTGTTCTTGACGTAAGAATTTTTGGGTGAATTCTGCCCAACCTTCAACGGGCTAGACAGTTTCTGTACTGTCCCTGCTTTGGGGAAATTCTCTGAGTTTAGATCCGCTGTGCTTCCATACATTGGACTCAGTGAGTTCAAACTCTCCCAGGATCCGCTCAGAGACAGACTGGAGCTCGTGCTTCCACTTACGTTACTACCACGCCTCTCAAAATTCACTTTACCGAGTTTCGGACTCCCAGACGAATCCAGGGATTGTTTTCGCAGGTTAAGATCCCCCTTACTGCCGAAACGTTTGGGCGGTGGCCCATCTTGCAGAAAGCGAGCGCGGCCTAAAAGTGACGAGTCTGTTTTTTGTCTTGTCAGTTTGCGCGCTGTTGTTGGGCTGTGTTTCGCCACCTTTAATGACTGTTGTACGTCGATGACCACGCTTTGAATGCTCACGCGGCTCTTTTCTTCGCGAAGAATCAAGTTCTTCCTGGCGCGGCGGAGTAGCTGGTCGAGTCCTTCCGTTTGATCTGCAATGTTCTCCACCTTAATTTTAACTGAACTGAGGATCTGAGTAGATAAGAGTTACAAACGAAAAGGGTAAAAAAGATCAATGTGCGCGAAGTTTGGCTCAAATGTTTGCTTATATATCATAGATCCAAAACTATAAACAATGAAGGGCCCAACTTTTTGTCCCCTTAGCTAGCTGTAGTCGGATAAGTCAGGAGTAGCTTTCTGAAATTCTTAAGTTGTAATGCTGACGCCTCGCGTTCAAACCGCCAGTCCCGTGGGTGACTGGGGCCTGTTTGTTGGGGCGTTTCCATGGCTTCAATAGCTATGAATTTGTCTTTGGCTGCCTCAAGTTGAGCTCTATCACGCTTTGTAAATATCCTGGGGGGCAGCCAGTTCTTTGATACGGAACGGTGCAAAAACAGTCACCTTGCTTTCCCTTCTCGACTCAAAGAGTTGTTCCCGTCGCTATATCGGTGAGTCTTAGGGGTATCTTTCAGCCAAGACACGAGGGTTAGAGAAAGATTGGAGCGCAAACTACAAGTCGCGCAGTTTTAGTCATCCACGCGTTACTTGTATTTCACTCAAGCCAATAGGAATTTGAATCAAACTCAGCTTGAAGTCTCCAGACGAATCAACAACTTGGTAGTCAAACGAGAAGTCAGCAAGTGAGAACAGCGTTAATCAAGAAAGCGTTCAACTTGCTAAGTAAGGATATTATCATTTGCTAAGATCCTGTTTCAATCTTCGAAACAGCCAAATCAAAATCACCAAACATAAAAAGGAAGGAGCAGCTTACCTGAAACAATGATCGCACTCCTGGCTTAAGCACCATGTTGTAATTAAGGAGAAACGAGCGGAGAAGCGGTTGTGGGTAAAGCGCCAACCTTGACACCACCCCCGTCAAAATCAAATTCACGTAGAATGAGTTCTGTGGCATCCGCTCCACCTTCTGGAATAGCGTTGTTATAAACGGCCCCAAGTCTGGTTCACTCTGCTTCTGTTCGTATTCGCTGGCTGATTTAGACCTTTTGAGTGGAATAAGCTCGTTACCTGGTGTCAGAGACAAGCTCTGATTGGGAATGTTGCCATTGACAACCGGCGCCGACATGTTGGAGGCTGAGCGACCTCGCACTACCAAAGAGGGGTCCTGTGGGGGCGGGTTTTGTCCATCGTAAGGAGCGCACCAACAAACACACCTCAATTGGCAATCTCTGAGTAGATTACGCGCATCTGCCAGGTATTCCATGTAATCCATACACACTTCAGAATACAGATCATCCAGGTGTGATGACCGGTAGAACACTAGGTCGCTTGATGTTTTAAGGTCGATCTTCATGGGTGTGTTGGGACTTTTATTTAGATTCTCGGTCGATGAGGAAGGAGAAGTGGACTGACTGCTGCAGCAGCAAGCGGGAATCAGAGACAGGAATTTGGATGCGCTCTTGCTGTAAAGATCCACTTCTTTGATGGTTCTCTTTTGACTGCTCAGAATGTGAGTGCATGGAACGAGATACCTGTCGAGTGGACACAAGACGAAACAACATGCTTATAAGCAGCTTAAACAAATATTTAGTCTGTGTACGGAATCCTGTCGTTTGACCATCATCACCTTCCTATGGTACTGTTTATTATATTACACAAGACGTTTTAATTTGGAAATGAAATCATTGAATGTGACCATCCATGTGAAAGAACACCTCGGACTGTGACGACTAGTCCCTACTGAATTTCCCATGTTTCTCTGTAACTAAAGTCTCTCTAAAGCAGACTGCGCACAAATTTTTAAGCAAACTTCTGGTAGTAAATACCTTTCAAGGCGGACACTACAATAACATTCTTTGTAAAATCAATTTCAAATTGAGCTACCATCCCACCCTGGGGCTACCATAGCAACACTGTAATATCAAACTGATCTCAGAACAAGAAAAGCTATTGTTTATTGTAAAAATCTGACAAATATCGATGTTTGCGATCGTGAGCTGAAGCGAACAATTAGATAGCATCACGTGCACTTTGAATTTACATTAAATTAACAACTGTATCGTCTAAACATTGACTTTCTAGCTCTTTGTTATTCTCCTGTAGCCTATCTACGTCATTGCGAGGGTAAATAATGTGATGTATGTATGTATGTATGTATTGTACTTGTATCAAATCACTCATTCTCCTCCTCTCGTTTATTGTACTTGTATCAAATCACTCATTCTCCTCCTCTCGTTTATTGTACTTGTATCAAATCACTCATTCTCCTCCTCTCGTTTATTGTACTTGTATCAAATCACTCATTCTCTTCCTCTCGTTTATTGTACTTGTATCAAATCACTCATTCTCCTCCTCTCGTTTACTGCACTTGTATCAAATCACTCATTCTCCTCCTCTCATTTATTGTACTTGTATCAAATCACTCATTCTCTTCCTCTCGTTTCTCGATACTTGATTGTTAACATTTGCGCCCCTTGGAGTTTTGTTTATCCATGTCACAGCAGCCTGTTCAATGATCCCCCAAACTGTGTATTTTCATGGAACCTCCACTCCATAGCCACCTTCGTAAGGTGCACCCTCTTTCCTGTCCCTTCACTTTCATAGTGTCGTTACATTATCTCTCTACAAGGCGGACACCCCTCTATGGTGGACACAGAGCTGTTCCCGAGGATGCCTGCTTTAGAGAGAGTTCAAAGTATTTAGTATGCCGTGGGAAATGTAATTTTTTTGCAAACGCAGGCAGTGGAAGCCCTTGAGCAATACTTTCATCTAGCTTCTAGCTAGATTTTGAGACTGAGATGATATCCTTTAGTTTGACAACTCAAAGGCAAATAATGTATTTCCTGGCAACATTGTTTATCATTTCCTAACTAAAAAGCTTAAAGAAAAATGGGGAAAATTTATTGATGAACAACAGTATTGTTTTCGTCATTCTCCTGTGTAAAACTTACTTGAACACCAAACTGTACATTATGTCTTCACAATTTAGGTCCAGTAGAGTGTAGAACAAACCCAATGAAACAACAGAAAGCTAAAGAAAGATATTTGAACAAGAAAAAAAATTACATTTGGTCATGCAGTCAACAGCATAACAGTTCATGTATGATATAACTACTGGAACATATAGGAATCTTAGAGATTAGCAAGTCAAGAATGGGTGTCCTGCTGGACCTCATAACTCACAGATCTAGGATTCCTGTGATGATGATGATGACAATGATGATGATGATGATGATAATAATAATAATAATAATAATAATAATAATAATAATAATAATAATAATAATAATAATCTTTATTTGCTTTTCTCAATGTATACTTTGACAAAATCAAGATATGAGCAAACTGAAATCTTAACGTACTTGGGATTCCTGTGCTATCCTGGACACTAGCAATTCAAGAATGGGTATTCCATCAGACTGTTCCACCATGATGAACTGTAGGAAAACTTTCATCAGACTGGCATCAGTGATGCTACGTAGGAACAAGTCCAAGTAGGCTGTGGCCGCAATCAAGGCTTCTGTTGATGTCTACCAGTTTCAAAAAAACAAAATTACCATATATTAATAGAAAAATGAGATGTCCATAGGCCACATATCAAATATTTAAAAATAGCTAGGTTTAGTGTCAATTTTTAAGAAACAAATAACAAAGACAAATGAAATTATATAATTACGACAACACAACAACAACATGCCATGCCACTAATTATATATACATATATAGAAAAAAACGTTTGCAAAATACCAAATATAAGATCAGGACACATATTCAAAATTATACAATAATGTGAATTAAGTTCTGAATCACAAAATCTGTGAGATAACATTCTTTGTAAATACTCTTAATACTCTTTAACAAATCTTACCTGACTTAGTGATGAGGCCATAACTGACACAAGAAATCCATGGTAAATGAGATCCAATAGTTTGAACTGAACTTGAGCATGAGCAATCTAAACAAGACAATAAAATGATTGTATGCATATATCAAACAAGAGGCTATAATTAACCTAACCTCAGGCCTGCAAAAGTACAGGGTGTATCCTAAATTTGGCAGGAAACAAAAGAAAAGAGAAGTCTGTCTTTCTTTTGGATGCATGTTGCTTACTATGTTTGAGTCTATTGTTTGTAATGAATATCCACAGACCCTGTCAACACATAGCCCTTTAAAATTACCAAACTGCTTTACAGCTGAACGATTGATAACACCAATAATACCAATAAAAGAAAAGCAGAAAAAGAGAACAGAAACCTGCAGAAGTTACCCCTACTGGGAATCGAACCTGGGTTATCTGCATCAGAGGTCGTGACAATGACAACTACACCCAGGGATAGAAATCTCTTCATCTGAATCACTAAACACTGGGCTAGTGACCTTTAGAAATCCACTAGCCCGCAGCACATCTCACTAGCCCAAGTTCCTTCCCACAGGATCTTGGTCACTGTAAGGGCAACCATGCTTAACAAGACCATGTGCAGATTGAAACAGGATTTAAGTTCATGCACAGTACACGGTAGTTTTTAATACCTCCTTTATTGTCATTCTTGCTAAAACTTTACATAATTTGTCTTCTTACTGGTTGTTATTTGTTAAGATAATTGAATTAACTTATTTCTTGAATTCTTCTAGCCGATGGAATACTGAATGTGCAATTTTTTACTAGCCCAACTCTATTTTTACTAGCCTCGGGGCTAAGAGGGTAGTGGTGATGAACCCTGTACACCATGTATGCTCAGCATAGCTAATGCGGTGAAAATAGTTTATTTATTCCAAAATGACTAACCACATTGTTTTCATCGATGGATGTTTAATTTTTGCTCAGTGTTCGAGAAAGAAAACGCTTATTGAACGGTTTAGGATTCGAGATATAGTCAGAGAAACCTCCAAAATTACTCATTGAAAGAACTCTTGCATAAAAACAATGAAAAAGAACCAAATCTGAGCTTTGAAAACATCTTTCGAAGTGTTGCACAGAAGGTCACTCAACTGCACGACTAACCTTCTGTTAAACCCTTCTGTGCAGTGGTGCATGTTAGACATGTGCGCTGGGAGACACCTGACACCAAGATGAAAACTAAAAAAAAGGAAAATAAACAGAAACAGAGCCCATTCCTAGACTCGGCAGCCATGGCCCAAGTAATGAACAAAAGGTCAAGGAACTCTTTTCACCCTTTTTGTTCCATACAGGTGTCTAAATAGGTCACAATCCAAGTGAACTAGCTACCATGGTGTGTTCCTGCGCTTTTTCCCATGCTTCCCTACAGTGCAGTTACTAAAATGGCAGCAGGCCAACAAATATAGTGAACTACTTAAAAAGATGAACCAGGCACCAAGCCTTCTGTAGGAGTCTGAACTTCCTTGATCCTTGGGCTGTCTGGACAGTGTCCATTTTAATGCTTGGGAATGGTGCCAAGGAATGGGCACCTAGACTGAACAGGGCCTTACACACTGATCCATTGTGGGGCTAAAAGATTTAAAGTACCAGCCCAGGCAAACATTCATTGAATTTGACAAGGCATTTTTTACCTGAATGACATTATTGCAGAACTCTAGAGACCTCAGAAATGACACAAGTTCAGGAAAGGTTGCCCATAGTCCTCTCTCTAGTGAGTACCAGTCCTCGGATGGGATGTCAAGTGAGGTGGGTAGACCAGAGTACAGAGCACTGAGACCAGTGGCCAAAACCTGAAATATAACAAACCCAGTGCTCTGTGTCAAGTTTAATCATGGACAGTATTGTTTGTCTTCTTGGCTATACTTTATATTGTCTCACAATGCTCCTCCCACAAATGGAAAGAGTGTGTCAAACTCTCTTTTGGGCAAATTCCCATTGTATTTTAAAGAGAAATTACCAAGAACTGACACTATAGAGAACAGAATTATCTTCACAGTTTGAAAATAATAATTATTTTTTTCTGTCCAATCTACACAATTCAAAGCTAACATCAAAATATATCATTAAATAGTCTATTGCATCACATTGAAGACATGCCCAGTTTCAGGACAATTGGTAAGGTTTTCTAGGTAAAAAATAAAGACTTGATTTATCTTTGCAGTTAGCAAAGTACCGCTGAAATCCAAATGCCATATCGCAAGTGCATCTTAGGAAATGAAAAAAGCAGTTCCAGTACGTATTTACAGACAAAATTAGATTTTACTGTCTTTTTACTGAAATGAAGTTTGTGTTTTTAATATAAATGGGAGGAAATGCAGTAGTATGTTTGGAAGAGTGTTGTGTGACAACTTAAACCTTAACTTTTATTGAAAACAAAAGCCGGTAAATGTCTAAAGCCAATAAATTATTAACTTATATAAAAACCTGTGTTCACGCTGCATCCAACTTACATCAGACTATTAGCAACAGTAGTCACTTGAGACATTTTCAGAGATGCCAACCTCTCGAGATCAGCAACCGGGAGACTTTGCTTTAGTCTTTAGTTGTTCAACTCAACATGACCTGCTGGTCCATGCAGCAAATTCTCAAAAGTTTCTAATTTGCATAAGTTATTTTGTCTCAAAATTGAGACATAAATGCAAACAGGGGTTAATCCTGTTTCACATTCAAACTAGAGTTGGAACCACCTTCAGTACTATGCAGCTAACTAGGACATAAGTTTAATCGGACAGCACGGGAAACTGAAGATACACAAAGTGTCAGCTTCTTAGACTACATGTAGATCTCAGTTTTATCATAACTTCGCTCATTTTTTAACCATTGCCTGAGTAAACTTCTTAGCTAAGCCGAATACCCTGAACGATTTGTTTCAGCGGATGCTTATTTCTGAGAGCTGATTGCACCAAAAGCGAGCGGGTTAGGGTGCTTAAGCCTTACTTGCTCCTCTGCAGTGTATAAAATGACAGTCGAAGCCAACAAAATAAACAAGAGTGCAGTCGTCAAATTGATATTGAGCCCGCCAAAGTTTAAAGGTGAAAAATATTTTACTTAAGTCCACTTTACCATACTACTGATAAGGGCGGTAATAATCACAAAAGTAAAATACAAATCAAGATTACTCACGGGACAAAAGTCAGTTTCCTCTGCGATGTACGTTCCTAACCTTGCATCAACGGAGGACAAAGCCATGCATAACAACATGGCATCTCGAGCCCAGTTACCAACATTTCCCTCACGATGAACGAAGGGAATAAGCAATGAAAAAACTGACAGCTTAGCAATCTGACCATGATGGTGATTATCCAGAAAGAATAAGTCTAGTAGGGCAATATCCCGATTTACGCTCACGCAAAGCCCTTTCAACACAGCCACGAAATGCTCCTCCATATCCAATGTTATCTTATTCACACAGGAATCAAGAAGATAAAGTAAGGGCTTCCAAACTTGTTCGTATATCAGTAAATGCGCTCTAGCTTTCTCTATTAAGTTCCTAAATATCCTCAGTTGTTCCCGCTTCATGTCCTTGGAGCAGTTCTTGTTCGCTACGCTCCAGGTGTAGACACTTTGAAACACATCTTCGTCAAGTACGTATTGTAAACATGGCCCCGGATCACCATCTTTTTCATCAACTAAAACGGACACAATTTCATTTAAATGGTAAACCAAAATATTACAGCGCTCTTGGTGTCCAATAGTCTTTTCGTCCAAGGCTATTATCGCCTTTGCATTATTCCAATGAACGTCCACGAGTCTCAGATACTCCGTGCTACCCAAATCGACAAAACCCTCGCCCAGTTGCTTTTTATCCGCCTCAGAATTGGGGATTGTAGAGGAGACAAAGAGGCAAGTTTCTTTAGTAAGCTCATGGCTGAATACAGAGTCCAAAGGCTCCATAAGCCGTTAGAATAACTTGTTTATGCAGAACTTCCGCTCATGTAAGCATACTCGCTAGACGCCATCTTGAATCTAACATGGCGACACAACATCCGACAGGATGATTGACAGCAAAACAATAGCAAGCCAATTTTATCGCTGTTCTAATATATTTGAGGTATTTTGTACGTAATAGACCTTTCTAAATAATTTCTAGGCGTAGAGTTAGCTTTTGCCTTTTAGAAACATTGAGAAAAAGATGCAAGATTTGTTTTAGTTACCTGTTATCGGAATTTTTATTGCGACTAGAGATCGCCAAGCGTAGCAGCACCACTCCGGATAGATGTAAGTCATGTAAAATTAATATATTCAAGTCATATACTGTATTTGAAATGCAGGTGAAAGATGAAGGATGTGATGGATCACCGCAGTTGCCGACTCAACTCTTATTAGAAGTTGTGAAAAGTACCTTGGAAAGAAAAAAAGGTGAATCAAGTTTCCACTCACAAATTAAGCCAACCAGGAACCGGAAACTGGCGTGGAGTACGGGAATAAGGAAACATGCAGGGCAGGAATCTTCTACATCTACAGTATTAATCTATAACGATTTCCCATTACATAGATGTGGTCAGCTGAAACTCACAGCATTTACATGGTACATAACAAGTAGAAGTTAGACAATACAGATAAGTAAGTAACCCATTCTACCACAGTCTTGTTGCAGAAGATTAGATAGCCAAATTACTTACGGCTCGTTTGAAGCCATCATCGGATTCAATCACGGAATCACTTAAACAGGGGCACCCAACGACACATTTCGGTAGATATCTGTTCGGTGGAGGGCAATTCGCCTAGGTCTTTCGGCGTCGATTAAAGAGTACACTCGGATTTTCGTAACTAAAACGTGGCCTAAAAGATTCGCAATTGGGAAAACATAGCACTGAGGTTTTCGGAAAGGTCGTAATTGCTGTTTTTGACAGTCAAAAACGTCACCTAGCACATTCGGAAAGAAAATCAGTGTTCCCCAGAAAGATCATTTCAGCTTGCATTTTCTCAAAGAAAGATTTTGTTCCCTAACATTTTCGGGTAATTAGGGAATCCGAAAGATGAACTTCTTCTAGCTTATGAAAACATCACTTTAAACAGACTTCAAACATGTATAAAATGTTCGATTGAGGCCTAAAACTGCTGTTTAAAAGTAAAAACTAAAATCCAAGCTTTCGCCGATCAACGGCATCATCAGGGATGAGAAAATATTCCGCGCGTGCTATATATATGCAAAGAAGGTGTAGGGTGAAATGTGTAAAAGATGTGACGTGTGTATGCAAGCTATAGAAATAAACTGTGAGTAGAATACAAAGCTCTAAAGCCGCGGCTACACGAGCGATTTTTTTGCTTGCGATGGTGATGCGATTTTTTGTAAAATTGTCGCGTCGCCGGCGCGCGATGAAAATCACCCGTGTAGCCACCCTCGCACAAGTGATGCGACAGCTCAAAAAATCGCAGAAAAAGAATCGCGAAAAGTTAAACTCATTCAATTTCTCGCGATTTTTTTTCTTGCGACTTTTTACCTGTTGCGTTGCCAGTTCAAGGGTGGCTACACTTGCGATTTTCATCGCGCGCTGGTGACGCGACAAAATTGAAAATATCGCATCACCGGCGCGAGCGAAAAATCGCTCGTGTAGCCGCGGCCTAATGATGGAGTGTCTCTAAACAAAGGACCTCTAAAAGCGCTAGGAATAAAATAGAATATAAAAAAAAAAAGGTCTACGAATTCAGTACATTCTTCTCGGGAATTGAGTGTGGGCTTGTACTTTCTAATATAAAATGCTTCTTAGAGGCGTAGATTAGCGGGGTCGTTTTCATTCATGATTATCTTGACCTCAATGCCTTTGCAGTTCTGGCAGGAATGGATGTGTTTTTTTAACAGAGGAGTTTGCGTTATTGATATGTTCTCTCACGCGGTCATGGATGAAGCGTGTGGTGCTACCAATGTATTGTTGACCGCAGCTGTTACGCGTGAGCTGGTATACTGCATTTCTTCGTAGACATAATCCGGTGTTAGAGATAGGGCATTTGTCTCTTGTGCACTTGCGCTCCGTGGGGGTGTGGGATAGGGCTTGTCTGAGGGTGTGGGATTTGTGGGCAATGCGTACTGGGATGTTTTCTTTTCTGAAATGTTAGTGATCCTGTGATTGAGTCGTTCAGACATGTAGGGAATCTTAAGATATGACCATTCTGTGCTGCTAGGTTGGGGTCTCGTTGAGGATTTTGTGGGCGTTTTGTATGCTCTATTCTGTCCTCTGGATAACCGTTGAGGCGAAGGATGTCATCGAATGTGTTTAGGTGTTGTTTGGCAGATGTATTTGAGGAGCATCTGTCCTTGATGCGTTTTCGCTCGTTGCGAATGAAGTTGAGTTTGGATTTGATTGGCATAGCTGACTGATGGTGGACGAATAGTGGTTTCTTGGGTGGTTTCTTGTAGAATTCAAAAGAGCTGGTGCCATCTTTGGATATGGTGACTTTGAAATCGAGTAAAGACAATGACAAGCCATTCGACGTTGTTTTTGGTTTTTCAATTTCGAATTTCAAATTAGGGTGCACATTGCTTATAACGTCGTGGAAGTGGTCAGCTGTTTCTTCATTAGTTGTTTGGAGATAGATATCGTCAAACACGACTTCAAACACCATAAGGTACTTAAAAATACCTTACTACAGCCTTTGGTTTATTTGGCTCGTTGGGTGCCCCTGCTTCAATTATTCCAATCCTTAATTTTTTTATAAGCAACGGTTTAGCAAAACATACACAAGTAACTGAAAATTAGCGATGTAAAAGAACAACGTTTCGGTGACATCGTGAAACCATTTTCAAGTTAAAATGCCTTAAACTAAACTGTCAGAAAATTATTCGCTGAAGATTAACATACTTCTTAATTAAATATGCAATGTCACGCAAATAGTTTTGCTTGAATTGAGTCCGACTGGACATTGAGAGGTGGTGTTAATTCTCTAATTAGCAGCATTTCATGCACTAAACAATCGAACTTATTCATACACTTCTTGAGAACGGAAAAATGTCTGTCAAGGTTTTTCGGGACAATACAGTGTTCGTTAGTGAAGTGTTTGCCAATGGAAGAGTTCGGCCGCACGTTGGTGCAAGTGCCTGAGAGTATAGCCTACATAACTTGCATCGCACAAGTCACATTGAAATTTATAAATTACACGTTGTTGGTTAACAATAGGCGGTTTCTTCTCTTGCACTTTTATCTCTCGTTGGATCTTATTGCTGACAAAAACCGGTTGAATGACTGTGTGGGTCTTCAGGCTCAGGTCTTTCGGCTGTTTGCGGACTAAGTCTGCCGAATCCTGGTCTTTGAAGGGCAGGACTATTCGGACCGTTGGGTTCTCTTTTGGGGCAGGTATTGGTTGCGGGTCTTCAACTTGCGAGACAATGAATATCATCGCGTCGCTTCAACTGGTTGATGGCATTGAGGAGTGATTTGGGGGGCTTAGGGCCTCTCAGTCGGTGGATGTAGTTAAGTGCTACAGATCGCAGGGTTGCAGCAGAAAGCTCTTTGAGGTCATCAGGCAGGTTGGGCTCGAGCCTCCAGTACGCTTTTTCGAAGCTGGCCTTTACTTCAGTGGAGGATACCCGTTGCGGGAAGGTAAACTTTAAGCCACGACAAAGGACCAATTTTTGAAAGAAGAACTGATAGGACTGATAAGCCCCCCAAATCACTCATCTAAGCCATCAAACAGTTGAAGCGACGCGATGATATTGTTATCACAAAGCCAGACAAAGGTTCGGGAGTTGTTGTCATGGATAAGCGAGAATAGCTACGCTTGTTATCAGAGGCATCCATAAATGACGCAACCAAATTCAGAGTGGTTGATCCAGAGAGGCCGAATACTAGAGGCAGACCACCGAAACAGTACCACCCACTCCTTCAAAAGGAGAAAGAGCCACAATCCATTGTACGTAGAATTCTACCAAAGTTGATAGCGGATTCCGTGTGCCCCACAGGCTCCCGGCTAGCACACCTGTATGGGTTGCCTAAGACCCACAAAGAACGCCTGGCTATGCGTCCCATCCTATCTGCCACACAGACGTACAACTATGGATTGGCGAAATGGTTAGAGGAGAAATAGCAGCCCTTATCCTATAACCAGTACACCATAACTGACGCACTGACGCACGATAAAAACGAAAAAACAAAGATTCTGCCACAGGAGTTTGCAGGAGTGGAGTTTGAGGAGTTTGAGAGGAGTTCCAGCACCCGGCAGATAGCCTGACTTCTGGCTGTATACTTATTCAGGCACCGCGCAGGGGGAGGGGCTTTCAAACAGTACAGTGTCTCGAGGGCAATCTTGTGTTGAGTTGAGCTTTGTGGATACGTTACTAATTGACAGTTATGATTTGTTAAGCGAAAAAGTAATTAAATTCTTGTCTTAAAACACTGCTTTTTGTTGCTGAAAGTATCT
Source organism: Pachyseris speciosa (assembly GCA_016490735.1). NCBI lineage: Eukaryota > Metazoa > Cnidaria > Anthozoa > Scleractinia > Pachyseridae > Pachyseris > Pachyseris speciosa. The sequence continues at coordinate 60,639 of JAEMWC010001450.1, forward strand.
TTTTCACTACACCATGTTAGTTTTAAATGCATTTCCAGCCATTTCAGGACTTTCATTTAAAAATTTTCCTGGGGAGCATGCGACGAAAACCACTAACAGCTGACTGCTGATAACGCTTAAGACTTTTAATAAATTATTATACTTTAGTTCAAAACTCGAAGTAATTCAGCATTCTTTCTACTTTGTTCATCATTTTTAATAAGCAAAAAGGTACACGGCTGTACACGACTAGTTGTGGAACTGAATAAAAGACTAATCAAGTAGAGTCGGTTATTCTGCAAGATTTTTCTTGAGTGCAACAAGTTTGGTTTTCAGTATTTCTATATCTGCAACTAGAGTGGAGTAACTGCCGTCGTTAAAAGAATCTACCGAGCTTTCTCTTGTTGGTGCAGCCTCAAAGGTAGCTTCCCTCTGTAATCGCAGCGATTCTTGCAAAGAATCGTCACCATCATCATCGCTATCATCTATTACTATTACTTCCTTGAAGTTTCCTTCAGAGCAGCAAGGTATTTGCTTGTTTAAATCTTCAGTTTTTTCTCTGTCACATCCGTTGCTTAAAAGTTCTCGCAGCCTCAACATCAAGGCCTTTATGTCTTCCAAGTCGCTACCAACAGTCTTGAACACATTCTGCAGCATTGTTAGTTTCTTGTTTATGTTCAGTTCTTCGGATTCGGGTTGCGCGTTACCCGAATCATTCTCATTTTCCAGTTCTGATTGTAAGACGAACGGACTTTGATGCTCGCTTTTGTCCCAGGTTTCATTGTCCCGCATCTCCTCTGAGGCAGTGTCATGCTTCTCTTCAAGAGACATAGTAAAATCCGAATGTCCAAAGTTCAGAAGGCAAGCTATCGGCAAATAAGCAATTTCAATTTTCGATGGACAACGCAACAAAGAACACTTAAATTACGTCATCTGATCTGCACGCGCCGTCATACAAGGCAAACTTGGTTCATGGGCGAGGAGGATTGGGTCTTCTAAAACTTTGAGTTATTACTGTGATATAGTAACTTCTAATAGTAGGATCTATAAAACACCAAACCAAACTTTTGAAAACCTGCCAAGCATTATTTTTGCAACTTTTTTGCGTATTTTTCTGACAACATACTCAAAAAACTGACTAGTGGCAAGTTACCGCAATCTTTAATATAACTCGCTGGTTCAAAGTTTTCGTAACGATCCTGGCAACACTGCAAGAAATATTTTCGCTGCGAAGGATGATAAGCCAGGCAACCTTTCGCGCAACGCGTCTCAAATTGCGAAATTGTAACTTGTCTCAAAATTTAGAAACAAGTTGCACGAAGAGTGACTGGAAACAACTGACAGCATACACAGACTTGACTCCAGGGGGCTTTATCGTCTTTCACGAAACTGTAAAGCTTGTGGGATGTGGCTGGAGTGACAAGGATACTTCACAAATTAATGTGATCAAGTAAGCTAAAGCCACTCTAAGGGCACTAAGGCCACAAGGTAGCAGGCATTACCCCTTAAATCTACCAAAGCAAAGATTGATCCCAAGCATTAGCAGCCATGGACAGCTGTTTCGGCCTTGTTAGGCCTCATCAGCATGGCATAGCTAATGCTCAGGCTCAAGTACCCACATATCAATATATTCATATCAATTGTTTTATTGATATGTGGGTACTTGAGCCTGAGCATTAGCTATGCCATGCTGATGAGGCCTAACAAGGCCGAAACAGCTGTCCATGGCTGCTAATGCTTGGGATCAATCTTTGCTTTGGTAGATTTAAGGGGTAATGCCCGCTACCTTGTGGCCTTAGTGCCCTTAGAGTGGCTTCAGCTTACTTGATCACATTAATTTGTGAAGTATCCTTTTCACGAAAGTGATCAGATTGGGGATAGACCAGCAATATATATTCAGATACAGGTAAAGCTGGGGTCAAGTTTCTATAAACTGCACAGTTTACATTGTATAGTTACTCTCGTTTTCATTTTACTCAGTTCTGCATCTTATAAGAAAGTGCTGAAACTAAAGGCCTCCTTTTTCTCTCAATCAACAGACGAAAATATATTTTACTTTAATCCTTAAAAACTTAGACCCAAGTCCGTTCAACTTTTCAGAAACGTTCAAACTCCGAAGTTGACCCAATATATTCATGCATTGATCAGTGTCTTAGTCATCTTACCGGTAACTTGGCGACAAATTAAATACAAACGTTAGATGTTTTTGCACCTTTTGGGTGCAACAGAAAATCTGCAAACACAAGGGTTGAAAAATTATTAGAGCCGGTAGTTTTAAAAGCTTGTAATATAAAAACTGACTTAGTTTATAATGTAAAAGTCTGCATACAGTGGGTGATGAGCTTACGCTCAACATAACGTCATTCTTTTGATAGTTACACTGGGCACTGTAACCAACATAACTGCAACTTTTCACAGATGCTCCACTTGGAACTAGTACAGTGCTGAGGTGTGGGTCCTTCCCAGAAAGTAGCACTCCTCATCACAAGTGCTTTTTTGCAGATGCATCTTACTCTTGGTATTTGTTGGCAAATAATATTAATAAAATGCTGAGGCAGCCAAGCAAAATGCAACTACCGGAGCTGTTGTAATGCTATACTGATGTGAACAGCTTGGTAAGCCTCAATCAGAACCTTCATCTTCTTTTCTTTTTCTTTTTCACTGGTTCATCATCACTGTCAGACTCAGCTGAGCTGCTGCTGCTGTCATCAGATGAATCACTGCTGCTGTCATCAGATGAATCACTGCTGCTGCTGTCCGTTGCTGACGAGTCATCTGCTTCATCACTGTCATCCTCACTATCACTGCTGCTTTTGCCACTAAAACAAGAAAAAAAAGGTGACTCACATGTTTGTTATTTCACAGCAACACTTACTGTATCCTCAATGGTATACTTCAGCCTGCCCACAGTCAGCGCAGTTACAATAAAGCAATACTTGAGCCTGTCCATAGTCAGTCCAGTTACAATAAAGCTACACAGTCAGCCCAGTTACAATAGAGCTACAAGAAAATTGAAGTCATTTTAGAGTGAATAGTTCTTTGGGTGACAAAAGCAACTGCATTCTTGCAGAGATGTTGCAGATCCTGCACATAGCTGACTGAATTCTGAGCATTATCACTGAAATATGAACCAATAATACCTTTCACTTGCAGACGTTTTCTCGTTCTCTTGGACAGCAACCTCACTGGATAAAGAATAAAATTTGAAAATTCTGAGACAGCCAACAAACAACTTTGGCAAATAAAGGGAAGATTAAAGTAAAGTCATTGAACACCCACTGATCTTGTAGCACAGATCTCACTTTTCTATGCTGAAATGGGGTAAAGATCTGGGTAAGAGACTCAAACCAAACAGATTATATAAGCCACATACCTAATTGTTACTTTTTTTCCACTGGAATTAATTTTCGCGATTAACGACCCACTAAAGAAAGTTTTTGTGAAAATTAATCATTCGAAATTTAGCACCCTTCTATGTAATTCTTTAAGCAACGTCAATGTCAGTTCACTACATACTTATCTTGTCCACATTCATGAGTGGGCTCTCTACATCTGACAGATCTGAATGAATACCATCTTCTTGCTGCAGTTCTTGTAAGATATCCTTGGTGCAGTCGTCAAACAATCTATTCCTATCTGGCTCCTTGTAATTCATCACAACAAGCTATTATTTTACACTTGTTAATTAGTTGTCTGTTCCTTGTTGTGGCTTCCATTTCAATAACAACTTTGACTGGAACTTCCAATCCCCCTTGCACTTGTGGTGATCTTCAGTGCTTTGTATCCACAACTTCAGTGTTTTCAGTTTCGTTTTGTTATAAATGGTTTTGTTCAGTGTCATTTGAGACTATATTGTAATGCAAAATTAATATCAGTTTTGCCTCAATTCTGATACTACCTACTGTTAGTTAATGCAGATCTGATTATTTTGACAATTTTCGCGAAATTTAGTTCCTTTTAATATAATATAATATTTTTCTGGCCAAATTGCGAAATTAAAGTCCCGCGAAATATGCCCATTCCATTTTCGCAAAATTAAGTTCCCACAAAAATTAGTAACAATGAGGTAGCTGATTACTGCACTTCAATCATTTTTTATCACTGCCACATCTGATGGCTGGGTTATTTATTGCAAATTAAATGGGAAAAAGGATTTTACACTGCACATATGGGTATTCTAACATTCACTTGTACCAGGGCTTTGACAAAACACTGATCCCTGGTTTACTGATCCCCTTACTGATCCCCTCTAAAATTCACTGGAAAAAGTAAAACAACAAAATAAAAAAAAAATGAATTGAGACTGAATCAAGTTTATGGATAAATTCTGGCTTACCTCAAAAAGGTGGTGGAAACTTGGCCTGACGGAGGACCTACTTTCTGACTCATTTCACACTGACAGTCTTTACAAGTAGCCTGGTTCTCTTCTCCGATAAACAAGGGCAAAATAAATTATGTATTATTAGGTTAGTATGTTATCTGTTTCCATGAAAAAAAGACAACAACAACAAAGAAATAAAGAAACGAAAATGGTTGGAAGATAAACACAAGTGAGCAACACATCAAACCAGAAGTCATTCTGTCTGGAGCATTAACGCCAATCAGCTCCAGACAGAACAACTTCCCGTTGCTGTGTCGCTCATCCAACTGTTTTCATTTCTTTCCGTCTTCATTGTTATTGTTGTAATTTTTTTTCATGGAAACGGATAACATAACAAATTTAATGATGCTTTAATCTATTTTCACACTTGTTTATTAGAATATTTCAGAATATTTAATATTTCTGCTTTTAGCTTTTATTAATTTTATAGGTATATATTTCGTATTTAAATTAATTACTGTTGATATTTTAGCTTTTATCGAACATTTTACATGTATATATTTCATTGTGACGTAGTTAGCATACACGACCCCACAAGCTTGTAAGCTTTAAATCTTATCGTGTTTAAATAAAGGTTTTATGTTATGTTATATGTAAGAGAACTGGGCTACTTATAATGACTGTGAAACAAGTCAGAAACTGGAGGGTGGGGGGTACTCCCTGTAATGGCCTATACGGGGAGGCTCCGCCCAAAAGGGATACCTTTTTCACGGTTCTGTTATATGAAAGGGTAGGGATTTCACAAGTCAAAGTGTATGAAAGGGTAGGGAAATCTCTCATTTAGGCCTTTCATTAAAATATTTCGAACACACGTACCTTATGACTGTACTGTTGCAATGAAGGTATACAAAAGGGGTACCATTTGTCAATGGAAGGTATACAAAAGGGGTACCTTTTCTGTCAAAAATGGTATATAAAATGGTAAGGGGTCTGACCTCGGGGCAGAGCCTTCCCATATTAATTTTTTTTAGTAGCCCCCCCCCCCCCCCCCCCCCCCTCCCGGGCCTTGTACCACTTTTATTTTAAAACACTCTATCCACATAATTACTCAAGATACTGCAAGTATACCGAGTTATAAATCATGGTAGATTTCAGCCTTTTCTTTCTTTTTCCTGTGCAACAAAATGCACAATAGGAACCATGTGGCGGTGTTTTTCGTGAAGAACTTAATCCACTAGAGTTTGTCCATGTGAAAAGGTTGGAAGCCTTGCACGTGCTGTACATATCGGCTGATTGATACAACTCAAATTAGAATGCTGTGATAGTTCTTTATTTAGAGAAATTGGAAATTTGCATAAAGTTGTTTCTGTGTAATTTGATTGGGAACATATCACAACTGGATCGCTGTGACAGTTCTATATTTTCATGTGACCTCAGGAAAAAAACTAAAATTAAACATTTAGATTTTTTACCTTCATCAGGTAAATGACATTTTAAAGATATATCTGCTCACCTGTTTTCAGCCAAGTAGCACGCTTTGTTTTGAAAATAGAGCAGTTTGAGTTTTTTTTTTTACAATGCGTGACATTTGGATTGCTTCTGAGAAACATGTTACATACATGGAAATATCGATTTGCCTTGTGTTTTCGAGTTCTGAATAACCAATATGTTAAGAGAAGTGTCTATGCGAATGTTTTCAAGCTTAGCAGAGATAAAAAATGTTTTGAGAGAGCCAAAGTAAACTCTAGATGTTTCCACTTAATTTAGAGGTAAACAATGAACATGGATGGCAACTCCCAAAACAGTTTTACGCGCTTTGCTCGTACGTGAACAAAAAGGCCTTGTGCGAGCCCAAAGGGACAGTTTTCGAGAATCAGAAAGGTATCCAGTGTAAACACTCATAGAGCGTCTTGTTTACAATTAAACTATTTTGTATAAAGCCTATCCATTTACCTCTTCTTGCTTTCAATAGCAGATTTCATAAACTTCATTTTCTTTTTTATGACCGCAGTTCGTGAATCTCTTTGTAGATACTTTCGTTTGTTGTTGCATTCGTAAGTCCAGTGACCCATCTGTAAACACTTTTGGCATCTTTGATTTCCGGCCTGTTCTTGCCTTTAAAGGAAGGAAATAGTTTTCTAAATGGCACACTGGCATTTTAAGTAAAGTTAACGCGACAAAGGTATGTGGAATTTTCAGTTATTGATAATTGTCTCACCTTTTCTTGTTAAGAACGTAGGACCTGGCTACCGACGCCATCTTCGTCTGAAGCTTCTACCCAGGCTCTCTGTTCTAATAAGGACACTTGTCCCCAGATCATCGAAGACATGACATATGATAGCTCCCAGCAGGCTCCCCAGCTGTCTTGTCAGCTCAGTTGGTAGAGCACAAAGGGGACATCAGTGCAACGGTACAGAGCACTGCACCGGTATCGCAGAGGTCGTGGGTTAGAATCCTGTACAAGCTTGAATTTTCTTCAGGCTTTTACACTGAAATATTTAACTGTGATGAAGTGATGACGTCACAAAAACTAAATTTGTCAAAATTATGGGATTTGTTCGCATAAATAAAAAAAACATACTTGCCAAAAATCGGCATTTTTGTACAGTTTGAGAGCGAGATATTAGCACTGTTATGCTCTGCTGACTTCATGCAAATCCTTCTAAATTTTGCATGCTGATTCTTGGCAAGTTGGCATTTTTTATCTTGCTCTTTCTGAAAAATTATCTCATCAAATCCCATAATAATTATTTCAAACTTCAAATATTTGTAATGTACACTTCAGGGCTCTATTGCTCTGTATTTATCTGGGAGGGGGGTGTACTTGACCAATGTTTGCATACAGGGCTGTGCCAATGCAGGTTGAAACCCTGACCCTGTTGAGGTGTAAGACAATGCTCTAGCTCTATTTTAAGACAACAACAACAACAACAACACCTTTATTCGCCTTGTACTTAATTACATACATATATAAATAGAGAAAAGATAATATTTGTTTGTACTTAATAAAGCCTGGAGCTGAACTAAATTTAATCAATGATCAATGGCAATTGAAGACAACTGATATCAATTGATGCCAATTAATTGATTGATATACTACTACTACTACTACTACTACTACTACTACTACTACTACTACTAATAATAATAATAATAATAATAATAATAATCACTTTATTTAAGTCTCAAATCTATTTAATTGGGGGGACTAAATCAAATCAACTCTATATAAATCAAATCAAATGTTGGTTTTTGGGGAGAGGGGAAAAACTGGAGTACCCAGAGAAAAACCTCTCGGAGCAGAGTAGGGAACCAACAAATCCAGCCCACTTATGACAACGAGTCTGGGAATCAAACCTGGGCCACATTGGTGGAAGGCGAGCACTCTCACCACTACGCCAACCCTGCTCCCCAAATATAATTGATGACTAATCGATTGTCCAGGTGTTATCTTTGATTATCAATACCAATTGATTAATTGGCATCGATTGCCATCACTTTTCCAATCATTAACAGCTGTTGCTGTTATCAAGGTGTGCTTACATGTGTTATCTTCCACTGTACTACTTATGTCATGTATGGTTTGGATATGATTAACATTCACTCACACACTCGCACACACACTCACTTGGTCGCCTGAATGCGGGCAACCACTAGATCTTTCCACAGCCTCTTATCAGCCATCAGTGCAGCAATTTCACACGCATCGAATGCCCCAGTATCCCTCTTAAGAGTGTCAATATAGGTAGTTTTCGGTCTTCCTCTCCCGCGATGACCATGAGTGGGTTCCCATAGGACTAATTTCTGGGTACTTAGCTCTGGATGGCGATAACAGTGTCCCGCAAGTTGTAGTCTACGAGAGGCGATTAACATTCAGTGAACAAATTTATGTCAAACACTGCACTTGAGCTTTAAAAATGCTGAATGCATCATCATTCCAGCCACCTCTATCATGTATAAAAATTGACTACTACAAACAACGCAATCACCACTGTTACCATATCATATCATGTATTCATGTCATTGTAAATAGTGTCTGAAAAACCTTTTGAGGATGATTCTATTACAGTTCTTATTCTTATCACCATTTATTATAGTCACCACTTTTTATATTATCATCAGATCATCGTCATCATCATTGCCAAACACTACCACTGCCATAATATTGTTATCATCATCACCATCACTGTAGTTGTTGTAATCTTTATCCAAGTATATTAAGTAGTTTTAAGTAATGAAAGTAGTAGTAGAACTTTATTTTGACATGGTATTTTCATTCAGGGGTAAAGAATTTTTCGATGATGTCTTTTCAGTTGTCCTGTGTGAAAGCAGCTGATAATTGTTGAGGGTACAAGGATCAATGACTGTGCACATACACTGATCACATCAAGGTCACTTAAATCTCATTAAGGGTCTTCTACATATAGATACACAGCACTTAATGAATATGTCCCTGACCCTCCTTTCGTAATGTCCCTTAACAGTAAAGACAAAGGTTGTATGTGGTCATGATTTGTTCTGGGCCAGCTATAACTTGTTTCCCACTCATCTCTGCTTTGATCTAATTGCTGTAGACTGCTTTCCGAGACAATTGTGATTACTTTTATAGCATCATCAATTTGTGGCAATGCACAAATCATTGAGCCATGTCTTACACCAATATTATATTTAATCATCATCATCATTACTTGTCTTGAAAATAAACAAGAACATATAATAGAAACTTAATATTTCTCACCTGGGGCAGGACAAAGACATCAACTAAAACACCAAACTTTTGCACATTTATTTGCCTTCAGTAAAACATTCACATTACTAACTTTGCTGCTGATAACTAAAATGTAACCTTGTGGTAGGAAATCAAAATGAAAAAATTGAGCTATTTCTGTCACTCTCTGTGAATTGAATTTGTCTGACCATTCAAATTGCAAGCTACTATTTTTTTCCCTAGTGCAGTTTATTACCGGTATACTCTTCCATTCATGTCTGTGGATGCAATCCTGACACTGACCATCTAAATGAGAGCACTTGAGCCATACTTCATAAGGTTGTTTATATTTCCCCTGTGCAATGTGGTTTGTGTGTGAAATTCTTTGCATGATAATGTTTCAATTTAAAAGAAAAAACTTGCTACCAAAAAGTGCACAAACAGTACGTCATTAAAAATGTGTTATCTCACATTTAATCACCTAACAACACTTCTCCTGAAACGACACATGAACAATATTACAGAAGATTAAAAATAAGACCCCTAATTTTGTCTCCATTTTGAGAACCGATTACTTATGTCTAATGAAATATGTGGATTGTTTGCTAACTTGTTTTTCTCACTTGGAAGCAATTAATTATTTTTGAGGTTTGAACTGTATGCAATAATGCCAAGATCAGAAATAACAAATCCTTTGGATTACAACTACCAAAATCTTTCAGACAATCAACATGCAATGGACAAATTCCTATTGTTGTTGGTCAAACTGGTTAAACATGCTGGAAAAATTGACACAAGTACAAGTCAAAAATTGGGTGAAAAAAAAACATACACTGGGAACTGAGTGATATCTACCATCAGTTGTAACTAACCCTGACCATGTGGTAAACAAGAATAATTTTACTGGCTAAGAAAATGGGGGCATTTTTAACTTGCACATTTGAAGTTTGGGTGGCAACATCTGAATCTGTATGAATGTTTGATTAGCATTTGAACCAGCAGTTATTGACTAGAAATGAGTTTGTTTTACTTTTAAACATGTTTTCAAATGAGTCAAATTGGACAAAAGTGTGTTGTCAAGAATGGTGTTTAATGCTTACTTTACACCACATGATCAGGTTTAGTTACAAATGATAGTAATCCACAGAACAAACATTGTAACTATCAGCTATAGTATGTTGACAGGCACACAAAGGTCACTGAACCCTTAGCAACTCTCTTACTGATATTTTATTGTTTATTGTCAACAAGTACTGCACTGGACTAAAAACAAGCAATGTTTCAAGGAACTTTTCGAATGAGCAGATCATTTGAGTTTTTGGTTGCACTCACTAATTAAAAAATCCAAAATAAATGGACATCAAGCTACTGGTATAAATATCTAGTGAAACACTACAAATAATTAACACTTTTTACATAATACCACAGGTCTACCATCAAATAAAAAGGCACTGAAAGCACTTACAAGCAACAAAATTGCCATTAAATTATTTGTCAACAAATGTGGCTTTATTAATGACCAGTGGACTACCAAGGGACCAGCTGAAGATTTCTGTCCCTTAGAAAAGACTGTCCATAATATTGGGAAATGGTCAAGAGGGCTCAAGTATGACTTGCGTCTACCTCATGTGTACACACAGAATTTCTTGGCTAACAACCAATCTATTTATGACTAAGATGTCTCTTTACACGCACTGCACAGTTCTTGACATTCAATATAAGAGTACTAAGAATGAAATAAGGGATAATGATGCTAAGCTCGGAGATTAGGATGATCCACTAAGTTGGTTGTAGAGCTAGACTGGTCTTCTCGTTCCCAGTTGACCTCTGCACTGACGTGAAGCACACGACCAGATCCAGAAACACTGGAGCTTTCTGTAAAATTATAAAGTAAAGCAAATATTATTTTGTTGACTAAATGAGTGAGGTGGCAAGGTTTCCCTGTCAAAGAATCTTGAGCAAGCACTACAGCTGAAAAAAAAGACCATGACTGGGACATTACAAACAACATTTCATTGCAAACCTCCCATATTTTAACCCTTTCAACACCAAGAGGCCTCCCTTTGATGAGCAAAATCATCTGGCGTTAGCCAGAGTAAAATCTATGAAGTCCCCCTTGGTGGTGAAAGGGTTTCAAAAGATGTGTTTGGCATGACTTTTCTTTGCAGAGGTTTTTATTTCCCTTTGGTAATGGGACAGCAATGGAACAAGCTGCATACCTGAAGTGTCTGAACTGGGCCTTCGCTCACTTACAGACGGTTCAATTTCATTCATAACCACACCCCGGTTATCTGCAGCAGTATGATGGTCTGCCTGCTCTGGCAGCTCTGATGTTCCAACCTCAACATCATGGGTGCGGCAATCCTCACTGCCCTAAACAAGAAAATAAGAAAATTCACAACAAAAGGTCTCAATGGATAGTATTTAATTCCTCAATTTCTATAAGACTAGTAATAATAATATTGTAGAATCTTGTCATCATTGTCAACATTGGGACCACAAACACAAGATGAAATGGATGTTGGTTACTTTACAATTTTTTGACACAGCATTTTGAGCATGCCAAATGTTCCAGAACCTAGTCCAGCTGTTCCAAAAACACCCAGAATACAATGACAAAACTGTGTTGTTCCTGAAACTATTTGTGCCTTGTATACCACAATATAAATTAATAATTAAACTGTGATTTGTTAAAAATGTGTCGAATAATAAAACTATTATCCTGCTTAATCTTGTGGAATACTTCCTGATTTTAGCGAACTTGTTCTATATGTTTGTCAGCTAGGTATCAAGTGATGTTCCAGGTGATATTGCCCAATATATAATTGAAGGGTTGAAAGCAAAACTATGATTGTATGTAATGGTCTGGGTGAACGTGTTTTTGGCCTGCTTTTTTTTTCCGAAAACGAAGTGTGCAACAGCGTAAAAATATAGGGCAATGTTCTTTGACAAAAATGGAGTCCACATGCCAAAATTCAGCCAATTCTGAGCAATTTGAAATTTCAAGGCTAAATCGTCACCTACATGTACAATATCTTCAATTGTTAATTTATCTTCAACCTGTTATCTACATTTCATTATTTTTCTCCTCTTTAATTTTTCATTCCAGTTTTTTTTTCAAGAATACGAAAAATAACAATTGAAGGAGCATATTTAGAGTTTTGGATGAGTTGAAACAACATTTTGTAAAATGATGGGAGGAAAGAGAAAAAAATTAAAAAATATAGCCTACTGATTGCAGACGACAAATTCAAATTAATAACACTGTCAAATTCTAATGTGTCTCGGATGTGTTTTCGGATATTGGATTATGTTTCGTGTTTACATTATTCACTTGAAGAGTGCATAGCCTAGGCATGGTTGACCAAGTATCACTCCGACAATTACATCCAAATAATTATTAAATAGTAACTTACAAGTCCCAGTTCCTTTAAAATGTTGAGCTTGCACATAGGACATGTCCTGTGTTCTACCAGCCATGGGTCAATGCACATCTTGTGGAACTCATGACTACAAAACACATTTTCATGACTATCTAGGTTAGTTGTTCTTTTACAAATCAGGACTTTTACAATATTATGAACAACTACATTATTTTAACTGCAATGTGCTATTCTCAACAGATATTTTTATACACCATGATCCCCTCCTAGCACACATATTCAGTGATCTGTCTTGAAGAAAATCATCCACTGTACGGGGGAAACCTTTCCCACTTAAATCTGATTTGACATCTTTTCCATAAATCCCTTCTGACCGTGTGCACACTTTTTAATTATTGATTGTTAACCCTTTGGCTCCTGAACATTTGCCGGAAAACACCTTTTGAAGCTCGTCAAGCTGTTTTCTGGTCAGAATCAAGCCAAAAAGAACCAAAACTGCCCAAAACTCTGTTTTCTGGTCGAACACAACACGCCCTTGTGCTCCTGATGCTTAATCTATCCATGTTCGGGTATGCACAGAAACAAAATTTCGAGATAGTTCTCAGGTTTGAAAGTTTCACTGCACCCTCGCCTTCTACCTTTCACTTTCTCTCCTCCCCTTTTCTTTCGTTTTTCTTGCCTCACTTTCTTTCTCTCTTTCTGGGCATTTTCTGGGCTTCCTTTTGGTGGGAAAAGATTTGGGGAAAACTTTTAGGATCATAGGATTAAATAGAAGGAAGTGCAGGTGGGTAGTGGAATAAGATTTTCATTCAGAATTTCGGGTCAACATCACTTGGTTTTTTTCGCGTTTTCCGTCTGTTTGATGGAATCGTGCTCATTCAGGTATGGTTTGAAAGATCTCTTCCCCCAACACTTGTTACATGTAACAGTTGTCTATGAGCGGTAAAAATGATGACGTCACAAGCGTTAAAAAGGATGTGTTTCTGCGTGGCCGGTTTCGGCCGGTGTAGGATACAAAGGGTTAATGTTCATCCTAATGTAAACAAAGAAAAATCTGGTGATTGGAGTTTGATTACTGTTCAAAAGTCCTACTCACTGGCAGGGAAGTATGCGAACTACATCACTGGCCTTGTATCCATCTAAACAGACTGCGCAATTGTCTGTTTCATCATCTTCAGTCTAGGAATAAATAAGTAGTTATGAAGACAGACCATATAATATCATTTAATACCTATTTATGGTAGTATGTCCCTAACAGACTAACAACTGAGTTTGATCAAAGCTGGATAAAGACAGGACAACAACAGAAACAATATACTCCTTTTTATAAAGCATATAAGCACAAACTAATGTTATGCAAATGGGCACAAAAATAAGACATAAAAACCATCCCCTCCAACAAAACATCAATCTCTGCATGAAGTATGATAAAAACATAAATGCTAGGTTTATTGCAAAGGACAATAAACAACCAAAATCAAACCTACTCAAAACTGATATTATATAGAACAAACTTAAGATGTAACCTGATCCCAGATGTTTCCCTTTCCTTTGAAAATCAAACAAGCAACACAGTAAAATCCACAAAGATCTCTGAGATTGGGTACAAAAACTTGAAAAACCTCAGAATCTTATTTAATGGTATATGATGTCTTTATTTTGGCAAATTACAAATACATTGTTACTGTGTGCAGTAAAACTTTTCTCTCATCAGTAAAACTGTGAGCTGATGAGGGAGTATTGAGCAATGTATATGTTGCAGGTAAAAATTTTTAACCCAGGTTGAATCTCAATTCTCGTTTTCGCCAAGCCTTAATTTCCATGACTGTGAGAAGAAAATGAGAGCTTAAGAGCTTTACTCCTTTGGCAAACTTAAGAATCACCAGCTGTGAATTTTATGGTCTTCAGACATGACTTTTGCCCTTTGCTGAAGAAAACACACCCATATTAAAAAGAGACTCTCACTGAAACAGCATAAATTCAAGCTGTTAATGCACCATTAGGTTGAGTATGCTTAGAATGGAGTCTGTTTTCCATCCATTAACAAGCTATTTCAGACAAATCTGTAAAAACTTGAATCTTGAAGACATGCCAAGTCTTGAATAGTGACAAAGAAATAGCTGATATAGTTAGCAACTCCCTTACAGAGGTTTTACTCTTTTCTTACAGGATGAAGTGTTTATTTACTTTTGTGTTTGAAATTGTTTCATGAATCTACAAACTGATGAAACTAATGATGGAATAATTGAGACATTTGAGGCAATTTCAGTTGATTTTCAGTTTGAAAGAAACAGTGGGTTTAGGTATTAAATTTCAAGAGTCTGGGCATGCATGCACACAGATCATATGAAAACACAGCACTGTAACACACCAGCTAAGACCAGGTAAACAACTCACTATGGCCAATATTCAATAACCTTCCCACAGAACAGCCATTTACCAAGATATTGTGAACCTCTCTTTATTTGTTGTATTGTTTACACAACATTCTATTTTCTAACCTTTTTGGTAACTGTACGTGTTGGAAGTTTGGCTATAGCCTTCTTGGCAGCAGAAGTCAGGCGTTTCTGGTGAAAAATAACAAAACCTCTATGTGAATACTAAATGTAAATATAACAGAACTGAGTGCATTATGTAAACAATGCTTGTTTGTTCTTCAGTTTCTATGCCAAATATGCTAAATTAATGCAAAATGTTCCAATATTTCTAACATTAGATATTTGTCTGCATAGATTGCTTTGCAGAATAACTGTCACCAAATTAATGCAGACCAAGTAACAGAGTGCCAACATTAAAACACAAACGTCCTCTAAACATGAGGCAATGAGTGAAAGATTTCATGGTTGACAGAAGTTGCAAATAAGAGCCTGGGTATCCCAGTTTTGTCTTATGAAATTCAAAGTGGTAATGACTGATAGAAAATAACATTATGACAATACAGAAAATGAGTAAAACTCAGTTGCCAGTGATAAAGATTAACTGATAATAATATCTTGGGACATGAACAGACAATTTTCAAGGAATATCACAAGTGTAATTACAGGGAAACCAGCTGAAAATATGCTAAATCGTAAGTTTAGGGTTTAATTGCCCACTTCCCAGTACAAAATGTGAAACACCTTTACTTCCTAATGTATGGTATGGCACATTAGTATATTATTGTGGTAAATGTGGGTTGATAAATATCTACAACCCCAGGGTTCTTTATTTCAGACCAGACAATCAGTGTACAAACACCAACCTTTGCCTTGGGAAGAATAAACAAACGATTAAAAAAAGAAGGGATTCTTTCCACCTTGATCTCAAAGCAAACCGAAGGCGGATAAAAAGCAGTCGTTTCTGTCCCTTTTTCTATTGAAATGCAAAGTGAAATTAATTTCCGTGACGTACGAAAGCTTTCCGAAATTCCTAACCCGTAATTTACAAAAACGAAAAAAAAAAAGACAACTGAACACATTTCATATACAACATTAACTTGCTTGTCAGTTTCACAGTTCGCAAGTGGTTCGAACAAAATTCAATTTCAAAACGCGAAACAAAGGCTCGCTTCTCCGCAAGCTTAGATCTATAGAGAAGCAACTGCTTCGTAATATAACAAACATTTTCATGGAATTGTCTACCTTTTTCGTTTCAAATCCCCAATTCCTTGTATCCTTGCTTACCTCGGTTTTATCGCGCGCGTGAACATATCGAAACCTCTGAACGTAGTAAAACACAAGCCAAGCAAGAGAGATAACCATAAGCACGATGAACGAGACAGACACGAACAAAACGGAAGTCGGATTCACTTGCCATTTGGGACTTGGACTGTAATGATCGCCAACTGAAATATGAACGTACACTGCCTTGGTTCCATTGACGAGAGCCTGAGCAAGTTCCTCGCCAAGAGTTTTTGTTATGCTGACTGCCACAATAAAATCTGCATCAATGCGCGACATCACAAGATCGTTTGAATTGTCAACGTCGTCGTATATTATCACCGCCGAGGCATTGTGCTTGTAGGCGTTTTTTATCTTGTCTCCAAAATTACACTTTCCTCTTCTGATGAGGGCAATCCATGGTGTCTTGTCCACTACAACATTAAATTGCTTACAACCATTGACGTTGATTTCAGTCAAGCTGTAGAGCCAGCCACTGACGGCTTGTTTGGGGCTGTGCTGCCCAAACCTTCCCTGTCCATCGTAAGGCTTTACATGACATTTCTTTCCATTTCTATTGCAATAAGTAATATTCAATTCTGCCTCCGTATATTCAGAAGTTTGTTTTTCATCGTCGAAACTACTACAACTGACAGAATTCCAGAAATACACGAACAATAATAATGCCAAGATGACGTTCACACGACCAAGAAAACGTGCTCCAATCGCAAACATTGTTTACAAAACGTTGAAAAGTTTGTGTAGCTTATGAATTTTACCGTCTGTAAGGAAGTATTGTAAGTCCGAGTTCTTCTAAACAGGATTTCTAGCACAAACAGCAAGATAATTCTTCCGCCATCTTGCTAAATCGTGATAAACTGAAACGAAAGAGTCACGTGATCCAAATTGACACACCTGAGCAGACTGCATACGTCACGCTTTAGCTCTGTCAGGAGAGGACCATTTACACAATCAACTATTTCAAACAGTTGTTCAAATTATTGCTTGAAATCGTCTGTTATTGCTATTAACTTTTGCTCCTATTTTGGAACTTGATTTGCAAAGCTAGAGGCCCCAATTTTGACAGCAATCATCACGCTGTATCATGTTATATTGCCAGATAGTTGTGGGTTGAAACCCTCTTATTCCAATACTGACCGCAAAACTTGCACGTCATCAAAAAACGTGATGTAAGGAGCTTAAAAGACCCCTATACTTTTACCGTAAGTGATGCCATTTATTTCTTAGTTTCTCCAAACAGAAGTTTCCAAATGGAAAAATTTCTGTCTTTAGTGTTCTTTAGCCGAGCACAACAGAGCTTCAGGACACAGACAGTATCAATGTGATTACCATTTTTTCTCGTATTTCACCTCCTCGCGCGTCTGTTTGATATTGCATGTCTTAACAAATTCTTAGTCTGTTCCAGGCCTTTGTCCTTTGCGGAAGAGAAGGTGGTGCCAGATGTATGAAATAGGTCAACCCACCCCCCACTCTTACCAAGTTGTTTTTATCAGATATTTTCCGCGCATCGCATATTTTTATCTTTATCAACAAATCGCTATCAAGCCTGGAAAAGGTAAATATATTCAGCAGGGTTGGCGCAGAGGTGAGAGTGCTCGCCTTCCACCAATGTGTCCTGGGTTCGATTCCCGGACTCGGCGTTATAAGTGGGCTGAGTTTGTTGGTTCTCTATTCTGCTCCGAGAGGTTTTTCTCCGGGTACTCCGGTTTTCCCCTCTCGCCAAAAACCAACATTTGATTTGATTTGATTTAGTCTCCTCAATTAGTAGAGCATCTGTGCTCGGCTAGAACGATTTGAGACTTTAATAAAGTGATTATTATTAT
The DNA here is from genome assembly GCA_016490735.1 of Pachyseris speciosa. Lineage (NCBI taxonomy): Eukaryota > Metazoa > Cnidaria > Anthozoa > Scleractinia > Pachyseridae > Pachyseris > Pachyseris speciosa. The sequence continues at coordinate 78,512 of JAEMWC010001450.1, forward strand.
TATTATTATTATTATTATTATTATTACTATTATTATTATTATTATTATTTCTGTGCGCATTTTTGGCGATAGAAATTGAAGCTTAATAACATCAAATTGCGGGAAAAACTTAAAATGAACGAGCATTAAGAAGCGTGTTTCAAGACAAGGATGGTGATTATCAATATCTATTAATGAGAGCTAAGACAACTTCACTGTATTATCGTAGACTTCAAAATACTACTGCATTAGTTTATAAAGCATTCTATAATTTACTTCTATCGTACATTAAAGATATTTTTCAGTTGCGTGCCACAATACAGGGGCACCCAACGAGCCAAACCAGCCAAAAGTTGTAGAAAGGCATTTTTAAGTACGTTATGGTGTTTGAAGTCTGTTTAAAGTGATGTTTTGGTTAGCTAGAAAACTTTGATCTGTTCGGATTCCCTAGCTGAAATGTTAATTGCCCGAAAATTTTAGGGAACAAAATCTTTCTTTGAGAAAATACTAGCTGAAATAAACTTTCTGGGGAGCCTTTTTTCTTTCCGAAAATGCTAGCTGACGTTTTTTACTGCCAAAAACAGCAATAACGACCTTTCCGAAAACCTCAGGGGTTAAGATTGGCACATTACGAATCTTTTAGGCCACGTTTTACTTACGAAAATCCGAGTGTACTCTTTAATCGGCGCCGAAAGCCTAAGGCAAACTACCCTCCACCGAACAGATATCTACCCGGAAACTTGTCGTTGGGTGCCCCTGACAATATATGATCTTAGGGGTCGCATATTTTAGCACTTCCCACATGTCATTCTACGTCTCATGGACTGAGATACTTGGAACCTAAGTTATGAAACTCTCTTGACGATAATACTAGAACATCAAAGGATCTCAGGACGTTTAAAAACTTCTTATCTAAATTTGAGCTTGTTGCTTTTTTATGAATTTGTATATTATCCTTTAAGTATTAATATTTAGATTTATTTTCCTCGGTCAAACTAGCACCTTGTGTGCTATGCCGGGGTTCAAAATAATTTTCGGACAGTGGCCGGTCATGTTGTCCGACCAAATAAATTTTAGCTCGGTCACATCTCGTTTTTGACGGGTCAAAATATTGACACTTCACACAAGCTTACATGTATTCAGATAGGCGGCGTCGCTAAGGCCCTCAAGAGTGTAACAGACTTTATCGCTAGACGTATCAGTCTCGTCATAAAGTATGTATGTATCAGTAGTTCTTTTTCGACGTGAACATGATATATTTCATCATATTAGTGTTAATTCTAGGTATAGTATAAAAAATACAACTTTACTGAAAGCCCGGTCAAAATGACCGGCACCGGACCAATCGTCATCTTGACCGGACATTGTCCGTTGACCGGCCGTTATTTTGAGCCCTGTATGCAAATAAAGTTTTTGTTGTTTGTTGTTGTTCTTGAACTAAAATTCAACAACTACTTGCTCCAAATAATACCGCCATTGCGCGAACCGACTCTTTCCCGTTTATCAGGTTTATGTCAACATTGTGGGTGAAAATAGGTGGAATCAAACTGGTACCAGTCAAACAATACTTCCCTCTGTAGATTTTTATCAGGGGCGGTTCAACGGTAAGTTAAAGGTCAAAATACTGAACCTAACCTTAACCCATCTCAGACATATACAGTAGGGGAGGCAAATAATTACCCGGGCTGCGCGCGTCTCGCGCGGCGCCCGGGTCTTTTAAGACCGTCGGTAGTTTAAAAACTACCGACGGTTCTTCTTTTTCGTCGTCGAGTATCATCCACAAATGGCACTTCCGGCGTTTCTGCGCAAGCGCTAACTATTTTTAACAACAGTGATGCGTGTTGTCAAGTATGGGAAAATGTCGATTCATCTTGTGGCTTTTGAAGTCTGAACAAACAATATGTTAAGAGAAGTGTCTATGCGAATGTTTGGAAGTTCAACGGCGAGAAGAAAGTTTTTAACATGAGTAAACTTAACGGCAGATGGACTGCCGTGTTTCCCCGTGTCTGCTTCAGTAGACAGCGAGTAGTCTCTAATTTTAGCGACGGATTGTGGGGGCACGTGCGCGCGCGAAGTTGCGAGGAGACGCGACGCGAGGGGAGCGCCAAAAATTAGAGACTACAGACAAAGGGAGTTTGACCTTTCACGGCCGAGTGATTCGAGTGTAAATCTCATATCAACAGCAAGAATGATGCCTGTTGTCACGTATCGGAAAACGTCGATTCACCTTGTGTTTTTGAAGTCTGAACAACTAATATGTTAAGACAAGTGTCTATACGATTGTTTGCAAGTTCAACAGCGAGAAGAAAGCTTTTAACATGACCAAAATTTAACTCCAGATGGACTGCCGTGTTCCCGTATCTGCTCCATTGAGATGTACATTTTGTTGAATAACTCAAGTACGGGATATCACACACCCCTGAGACTTTGACAGGTAGTTTATTTACTATTTTGCCACAATATCTCAATTTCTGGACTTTAATTTTTGAATGATAAGCGATTATATTTTACAAATGTACTAGCGTCCCTTGAAACTGTCCAGAAACGTTCCTTTCTTGTGTTTCAAATGACCCTGGATTGACGTATTTGTAAACAGTTTCACTCTGCTAATTAATTTTCTACTCACATTTCACCGAGACTCACATTTATGCGAAAAAAATCCAACATCGTTCGATAAGCATTTCCTTTCTCAAACAATTATCCATCGAATCGAAAACAAGTGTGCTTAGTTTTATTTTTTTTTTTTTTTGGAATCAATACACTATTTTTATCATCTTGCATAACGATAAACCTCTGTGGCTTAAAGCCCTGGTCAAACGGCGCATGATAGTCGATGATAGTTGATGATAGTCGATGATAGTTGAAGCGCACGCTTCCGTTTGACCACCAACTATCATGCACTATCATCGACTATCATCAACTATCATTCATTTTGAGCTTGTTCAAATTCTTCATGATAGTCGATGATAGTTTTTCTCGTTTGACCACGCGTATGGTAGTTCATGATAGTTTTTGGTCAGCTGTTTTCCCCGAAAATCGGCGGGCTCGTTTAAAATGGCCGCCAAAAGTTCCTCGCGAGGCTCAGCTGCAGCTTCAGAAATACGTGTTTATATCCAAGATGATAATCATGACAACGAAAATATTGAAGACCAAGATAACATAGAGAAGATATCTTCTGAAGAAAGTGTCAACTCGCAAGAATTAGAAGAGACAGCGCAAAAAAAGCAATTTTAGTGCTCACATTTTACGCGGAAAGAGCCTGGAACTAGCTGCTCGCGTGACCTTTGCTCGCGCGACTGCCGGTGAACTATCATCAACTATCATCGACTATCATGCGCCGTTTGACCATGTGAATGATAGTTGGTGATAGTTGATGATAGTTTGGAGAGAATCAACTATCATCGACTATCATGCGCCGTTTGACCAGGGCTTAAAATAACCCGGGTTCGATGTCTTTTAGTGGTATATATCACGGGCTTTATTTTTTCTGTTTCTCTTTTTCTTGTTCTTTTAGAAATATTTTTTACAAGTGTTATAATTATTGTGCTCAATGGTTGAGCTGTATTTTAGAGGAATATATGTTGATAGGGGTCTAAAGAAATAGACTCCAACACAAGCTAAACACAATGCGTCCGATGTAAGAAAGACAGACTTCCCTCTATTCTTTTGTTTAGCACTAAGTTAGGGATACAATACTGTTTTTTGCAAGCCCGGGTTTAGGCTAATTGTAGCCTCTTGTTAATTCCTGAATTTGCGGGAAAATGAGACATCAATAATTACTTTTCTTTGAACTCGAAAATCAGGAATCGTTTCGAGGAAAAAATACAGAATGGGCTACCTACAAAATCGGACTTTAAGTGCACCTCACCCCAAAATATTTTTCCTCTAATATAAAACTTTTCACCTTTTCCAAAAACATGTATCCTTTATTTCCAGTTTTGGACTTTCGATAAACTAAGCATCATTTGGTACACGAGCGACTCAGAAGGTGTGTGGGTCTATTCCTGATTTGACGTCACGAACTGCTTTACATCAGTCTGTGACGTCAAACTAGGAATAGACCCACGCCCCGTTCCTAGCTTGGTCTAATTTTGCCGGGCCATTCGATGAAGGGCGCTCATCTTGGAGTCGTGACTGAGCGAATTCAGAAACCTGTGACGGACTGAACTGGTGCAAGATAGACGCATTTTATATTTTTGTTAATTCGTTAATTTGAGGCTAAGACGGCCAATCGACGTTTACTCAGGTTTAGTTTGATACCCTAACCGCATAAGGCGGACCGTACGCGTTTCAAACCGTGCCGGGCAGGTTTTTTTGCATTGCCCGATCGCGTAATGGGTTATAATCTCTCTCAGCCAAAGAAAAGGGATGAAATATTTTTTGAGCGTCCCTTTCTTTGAGGGGTTTTATGGCATAATAGTCCACATATGTCATCCAATCAGAAGAACTAAATTAAACCGGAAAAAATACCAAGGGCAGCTAGCAGCTGCAGTTAATTTCAACATTTACCCCTGCCTCAAAGATAACAGGGGAGGTTAATGACTTTAGACGATAGTCGATTCTGGTGATACGCTTTTTCTGTTGCTGTTTTCTCTGGTTAAAGCCCTTGTCAAACGTTCCTCGATTTACTCCGACGAAGGGCTAACGCTCGAAACGTCAGCTCTTTTAATCTCTTTACATTATCAACTCCGTTGATAAAACAAATTTTCGTGTTTCACTCCCCACCGACGCAGTACCACAGTTTCTTTAGAAGTTAACCCCCTTAATTTTTTTCGCAATGAAGTATTGGTACTGGAGGGGAATATGAATAAACGTTAAAAAGATTTTCTACTTTGTGACACTAAGTATGAAGTCCAGAGCAAGAAACAAATCCAAAACACAAGACATAACCCTGTCAAGTGGAAATTTATTACAAGCTTATTACTCCATGGATACAACAGTTGTCTTCTCGGACACATAAACACCATCCAAGAACATACGGATATCTTTGTTCTTCACTGTAGTTGACTGCTTGATCAAGGCAGCTGGAAGAAGAACAATCACAAGCAGACATAAGTGGGATATGAGGCAGGGCAAACAAACAACTGTAAAATGAGTAGAAAATATGAAAGGATAGGTCAAAATAAAAGGCACAGGCTGCATAACAGGAGTACCATGTAGCACTAAAGGCTTAGCTACCCTTAGCTGCAAAGGTGATCTAGCACAAAACAGAAAATCTGCCAATGCAAAACAAAGTTGCTTGTCAATCCTTTAATTACAGTTCATTTTTTCCCTGGTTTAATTGTTATTGTGCTTTGTTTATAGTGTCTACTGCCTATCAAGCAGGAAGCCACTAATATCATCCCACTGTAAATGTGAGTGAGAGAGTAATTGAGTGAGTGTCCACTGGGCCTGCAAAGTACATGTACACTGGAATGCCAAGGGTCTTAGGATTAAGCTTTAAGCGCATATGCAAGACAACTTCACAGTTTGGTTGCAAGATGGCTTCAAATTAATTACAACTTATTGGATTTACCATATTCAAGTTTCAAACAAGCCAATGTTTTTCACCAGCTGGTTTTGTGATATGTACTGCAAACCTGAACAAGTCTATTGGAAGTATTCTTATCTTGGGCCTATTAAGGTGATTCCTCTCAATTGCATGGCGCATCCTTAAGCCCTGGCTACACGTTCAAACATTGTTATAAAACATTTGTTGGATGAACAATGTTAGAGCGTGCAGCATGCATGTTTGATGACGTTTGTTCAACATTTTTTGTTGGAAGAATGTTTTGATTTCGATCAAACATTTTCTCCAACATACAACAAATGTTGAAGCGTGTAGCCTTGGTGTAGCGTGGCTTTACTGCGCATAATTGATGGCGTCATTTAGCGCGCGCTCGTGCGCGCGTACACTAGAAACATTGCGAATTTGCCTTGACATTGAGCTTTTACAGCTGAAATTTTCCCTTCGTTGTCGTGTTGTAAAGAAACGAGCACGGTGACCCCCCTTTTTTTATTGGTGTAATGTACTTGTAATAGGCACACGACAAACATATTTTAAGGAGAAAAAAAGTTTAATAGTAGAAGTTGGATTATTTATATATAATTGGCGTGAAACTCTGCGTTTGGAGCCAGGAAGGAGTTTGAGATGATGACAAAGTGGTCCAATTTCCTCACATTATTTGCAAGATCGGGCAATTTGAAATCACTATACTAAAAGAATAGAGCCCAGAAAAACAATTAGGCACTAGTTTTCACTATCATTCGTAGTTTTTGCTACATAATAACAGCTTTCTTCATTTGTTCATGCTTCGAACATTTCTCGCACAACTCCGTAAAAACACTTAGAACAACGAGTATGCAGGGCTAAAACAAGCACGGTGACCCCATCTTTTTATTGCATTTTTTCAACGTCCTATGCATGACTATCAATTGTGCCAAGTTTGAAAAAAATCTTAATAGTACATCCTTTTCAGGGGAATTACGTTTAAGCCATAAAATATACTGTCATATTAACCTACCTGAATTAGAAACCAGCTCAAGGTCATTGCCTTCCAAGATAATTTCATCTTTGACAGTGGAATTGACACAGGTAACACCAGGCCTCATTCTCACACGTCGAACATACTTCTCACCCAAGAAGTTACGCACTTCAACCAAGGTGCCACTCTCCGAGATTGTGATGTTGATGGGAAAATGAGCATAAACTGCCTTCATCTTGTATCTGAAACCCTGAAAACATTAGGTAACCGTCGGATCTATTTTAATTAGGAGCATTCATTGCATTTCATAGTTCTGGATAGTCCCTGGTTCAAGTCCTTGGTCATCCTTGTAAATACGAAAATTTGGTTTATCAACGGAGTTGATAATGTAAATTGACCACCGTACAGGGATTCGATTAGCTGACGTTTCGAGCGTTAGCCCTTCGTCGGAGCGAATCGATTCGCTCCGACGAAGGGCTAACGCTCGAAACGTCAGCTAATCGAATCCCTGTACGGTGGTCAATTTACATTATCAACTCCGTTGATAAACCAAATTTTCGTGTTTCACTCCCCCACCGACGCAGCACCACAGTTTCTTTAGAAACTAATCCCCTTCATCCTTGTAAATAGCCAGCTGGATTGCCTCCCACCAGTTGGGATTCTTATCATGTTGAGTTTATTTGCATTATTTGTTTCTGTTATATTATTTGTGGGCCACAATGGAAACTACTGGGCTACCAGTAATTGTGTCACCCCTATAATGATCATTTATTCTAACATGGTTCTTTTTCAAACATCACCTCCCCACCATGGCAAACAACCCCCCCCCCCCCCATTTCCTGATGAGACATTCACAGGGGAAGATATCTCACATTAAAAAGGTGTGTGTTTAAAAGCTTTTAATTCTGAGAATCTGGAATATTGGTCCACAGATGGAATATGAAAGATATGCAAGCACTGATACAACACAGAAAATTTCTGTTTCCCTGTTAAAGGTATGAGCATCACCACCCAAAAGCAAAAGAAAGGGCAAGTTAGAAGCCAGCCAGCCCCTATGGTGAACATCAACCCTGGGCGTAGATGGAAAATGCTTTGAACCAATGATTGATTTGCTACCAGGAGTTTTACTTGGAACAAACCACTCTGACTTGTATTCTTACAGGGCTCGAAATTAAAAAAAATCTTAAGTCGCCTTTTGGCGACTAGCAAAGGAAAAATAGTCGCCAAATGTAAAAATGTAGTCGCCAGATAGTACAAGAACAGAAAATTCGGCTAAGGCCCTGGGTCAGATCAAATTACTTTGCATTAAAATGACTTAAAATATGAAAACGCGAAAGAAAACAACACTGAAAGACTTCTCCTAAATGTAAATTCTCTGGTAACGGGTGGTTAAGTCATATTAGAGAGCTTAAACAACAACGACGACAATGGCAATGAAAACTTCATTTCAAAATGTACGGTAACTTCTCGTTATTCTAAATCTTTTGCAATTTTTCACTGACTTGTTTAACTTGTAAAATGCTGGTGAACTATCCTGGAACTGAAATTGTTATTAAAACCGACATTGAAATTGGGAAAAAGAAGGGAAGAGTTCACCATCATACGTTCACGATGTGGGCAAAACCTACAATTTGGTCATTTCACATTGCTGTTTTGCAAAGAACAGCAAAGAAATGTACCAAAATGTAAAACGTATGTGCAGAGCAATTGTTTTTGCTCATTAAAGATATTGTGTTGTGACACTCTCGTTGACGTTCCCCGCTTTCTTGTTTCTTAAACTTCCTATATTATCACCGAGAACAAGTACAAACCTGAAGCAGCGGGTCTAAAGTACGGGTCACATTCCACAGGTCACTGGTACAGGTCAAAGCTTTATTGATTGGTAACTAAGCCAAACAGTTTCTCATCAATCTAAAACAAAATTTTGGATAGTGATTACGGCTAGGAGACACTTTTGGGCTTCTTTATTTATCTGTAGCACAGTGACCTGTACTTTACCCCCGCTGATAATCTATTCAATAATAACTGAGGGAGCCCTTTACTGTCAGAGAAAGTTCTTGCATCCTGGTAATTTCGTGAAAGTAGCAGAGTATGAAAATTACTCAGGGTTTCCTTGTTTATGAATAAATCATTCATAATTTGCATGATTTGTCCCACTTTTTTGTAGCAAAAGAAAAACAAGACTTCGGTAATTGTTTCTAAACTTTAATCTTCAAATTTCTCAGAGAAATATAGTCACCAAAGTGGCGACTAAGCTAGAACTTTTAGTCGCCAAGTAAAAAGTTTTAGTTGCATTGGCGACCGTATCGGTCGCAATTTCGAGCCCTGTCTTAGCCATCGTTCATTTTATGCACACATTGTTTTGTTTTATTAGCTTTGCCAGAGACCTGGCAGGGACACTACAACAGCTTGTACCAATTACTGTAGGCCTGTAACTGCAAATCCCTCCCCTATAACCACATTCTAGTAGAGATAGACCACCACACCGGGGACTATGTCCCCTACTCTTTTCGAATAGTGCGTGGGTTCTTTAAAGGGGCAGTGTCACGCTATTGTACTATCATTTTAAAAAGCTTGAAACTGCCACTGCATCAGTGGAAACCTTAAAATAATGGTCTTGTTTTGCCGCTAAAGACTGTAGTACTGCATTGACACAATAAGCTCCTGTATTTCATCAAAGATGACGAGGATGGAAATGGATTGAAATTTGAAAAAACTTGCCAGTTTTTTCAAAAGTTTAAGCTATGCATTGAAAAATCGCCCAAAAAATTATTATGGTTAGCTCTCCCTGCTAAACTTTCATTGGAATTCATCTTGCTGATTCTGTAGGAGCAATTTTTGCACGATAACAGGTAAAAGGCAGTAATTTTGGCAGAATTGAACCAAAAACAGCAAAAATCCCGGTGACAGTGCTCCTTTAACGTCCCCACGAATATGTGAATGATCATCCCAGTTATGAACACTACTTAACTTTGAACCCATGTGTTGAAGTTGAACCCTGTTTGAGAATTATATTTAATAAAGTATGCATGTAAAGATGTATACTACATGTAATGTGTAACTACAGTAATGTTCTACTTACATAGACAACTCCCTTGATCATGTTCCCGATGTGGGAACAGATGGTTTTGACACAAGCAAGCTCTTTGCGCTTTGCAAACCACACATCTACACGCAGTTTTCTCTTGCCAAGAAGACTCAACTCTAAGTTCAAGTGTTTGAAGTTTCTCACAAGGGTACCACGAGGGCCTTTTACCGTCACTTCACGGCTTTTCACTGTGATAGTGACTACAGAAACAAAAAAAGAAAGACAATAACTGTGAGAAATTGGCATTATAACATAACTGGTAAATTCATGTAGTCAAATTCAATTGCATGAGCATGCTTCATATTCCTATTGTGCACGCTGATGATGTAGAAGAGGGAATTTCTCTTACCACAATATTTAAACTATCGCGTTGAAAATGTTATAAAACAATTGATTCATGCGTCAGCTGTGTGTCCATCGAGATATTAAGCACTTGGGAAGTTTGGAGAGCACTCAAGAAGCTAGAGTTGCTCTCGGCGTCTTATGCATCTTTCATGCTCTCTAAATTTCCAGCGTGCTTCATATCTTGATGAACACATGCTGACATATGAACCAATTATTGTTAATTGGTGCAGTATGAGGCAGAGTTTTCAATAAAATTTGAAGTAGGCAGCGAGTTGGAGTAGAGTAGGCAACGGTATTAAAGGAAAAATAAAGAATTGTTCTTTAATTACTTCAATTTAGGGAAAAAGTAGCCAACGCTTTTCTGCGGATGTCGGTGCTTATTGAAACCACTGATGAGGCACATAAAAACAGCCTGGTTAATAGAGGTAAAAAAGAAGTGACTGTGGTAGATAAAATAAAAATAAATATTGACTTATGAATTTTGTAATGATAATAATAATAATAATAATAATAATAATAATAATAATTTATTGACTTAGTATAGTGCCTTTTAACATAAAAATGAATCATCAAAAGCGCTTTACATGAATTAAAAAACATATTTATATAAAAATACAATAACTATAACGAATTATAAGATCCATAAAACCTAACACTAAAAATACACAATTGACCACCCACCCCCAAAGAATATATATATATATATATATATATATATATATATATTATATAATAATGTCAAAAACATCCACTGTCGTGGTTGTGTCTCCAGACGAATTAAAATAGTAGCCAAGAACTGGAAAATACGACTTTGCCAATATTTCGTCTTTATTAAAAGACTTCATCAGGGCAACTGATGTGAAAGCAGTTAAAACCGTTATAAGATATACGCTAGCTGATGTGAGACGCTAATACGAGACTTAAAGCTGCTCACGCGCTGTAAATTACACAGGCTTCATCCTTATTACACAGGGTTCATCCTGTTTTGCAATCTTCTAGGCGTTGCCAGCTGGCCTTAGAACAGGTGCCCATGGTGGCTTTCCGGCGGCCTAAATGCCTTAAGGACATTCTGGTACATTCCGAACTTAAGACGCCAGTTACTGTTAAGGGTTGTTGTAGATGTGGGGATAGACGATGCAGGATTTGTGATTTCTTGGATGAGGGCATTTGTTTCAAAAGTAGAGTTACTGGGAGAGATTTTGTGATTAATTTTAAGCTGGATTGTAATTCAGACCACGTAGTCTACCTATTGTCTTGTGCAATGTGTCAAATGCAATATGTGGGATCTACTATTAACAAATTTAGGACTAGATTTAATAACCACAAGTCTAGGATTAATGCGCACAGAGGACTATCCTCTGAGAATAAACTTAAAGACGATGTTATATACAGGCATTTCAATCAGGCAGACCATCATGGTTTGAGTGATGTTAGAATACAGTTAATAGACAAGTGTTCAAGTGAGGAATATCTTAGGGATAGGGAGGCCCAGTGGGCATACCGTCTTCGATGTATTTATCCACTGGGTCTTAATAGTGATGATTTTTTCTGTAGTAGGAATCCTCGAAGGGATTTATTTTAATATCGCTCTCATTGCTTCACTTATATGTAACGCGCGCGCTTTACAGCGCGTGAGCAGCTTTAAGTCTCGTATTAGCGTCTCACATCAGCTAGCGTATATCTTATAACGGTTTTAACTGCTTTCACATCAGTTGCCCTGATGAAGTCTTTTAATAAAGACGAAATATTGGCAAAGTCGTATTTTCCAGTTCTTGGCTACTATATATATATATATATATATATATATATATATATATATATATATATATATATATATATATATATAAGAATATAAAACTCTAAAATCTGCTAATATGCCATTAAGAATCACCTGTTGTAAGCTAAATTAAAAAGATATGTCTTAAGTTTCTTCTTAAAAATGCCGAGTGACGTTATTTCCCTATTTCCTTGTACAGATAAAAAAGATAAAAAAAATTGACTGAAGAGTTCTGTACCCTTCAGCTACATTATACCTAAAGTAAAATAGGAATTTTATACTGAAGTTGAATGTGAAACTGAGTGATACACAAGGAAATCCTTTAGTGGCCTATTATTTCTCTCGTTAAGTTTCAGTATAAAGGCTGTCAGATAATACACTATGGTGGCATCTCTCTCTCATCAGTTCAATCAATGTTTAAAAATTAATATTATTTAATTTGTAATCAGCCAAACCCAAATAAAGATCACTTTGGCTGTTTTTCCAACTAACTGGATATTTCATGGTTTCATTTGATAAATTCCTGTTATAACAAACAGGTCATCCAGTCCTTTGGCACTTAATTGTTACATCACAGTTCCACTGTAATGATCACATTAAATTCTATGCCATCTTATTTTGTTTTGAAATTCCTCTGGCCTACACAGTTTTCAATTGAGTGTGATGGGACCAAAACCAAAGCAATTACAGCCTCCAGCCAGTCACAACAGAGGCACATGACACAATGAGCCAACCAGAATTCACAGCAATTATACATAAAGCTCTGGCTAAACGAGGCAACAATTTGAGCTTGCGCATGTTGCCATGATGTTTCTCCGTTTAGCTACCCAAGGAAACACTGTCGCGGCAACAAAAAATGTTTCTGAACTCCCTCAACAACATCTTTTGTTGCTGCAACAATGTTTCCTTGGGTGGCTAAATGGGAAAACATTGTGGCAACATGCGTAAGCTGAGGGCATAACATTGTTGCCTTGTTTAGCCAGAGCTTAATCGAAGCAAAGCACTGGAAAATGCATGCGTGCAAGTCACAATTAGTTTCAGTTTTGCTTCTCAATGATTAAAGGGAGGGTACCACGGTATCATGCAAGCACATGCCATGACAAATGTCAATTAAAGGGGTAAGGAAATCTGTCAGTTAGGTATTTAAAAGGGCCTTTCATTAAAATATTTAAAACTAGGGGTACCATTTTCCAATGAAAGGGGTACCTTTTCAGTCAAAAATGGTATATAAAAGGGTAAGAAGTCGGACCTCGGGGCAGGGAGCAAGCAAGACAAGCAGAAAGAAAAAAAAGCACTGCATTCCAACTTAAAATACAGCTGACATAAAAGACAACATACTGGTAATTGTTTTCGTTGCTCTTGTTTTCAATGTTTTCATTATACAAGATCATCACACAGTCTACACAGCCTTGCAAATTAATTACTAAGGCATTACTTTCCTACTGTTCCTCACAAACAAACAGTAAGGTATTTCCATGTATTATCAGACACCTTATGTAAAATTGCCTGTTTCACATAGAATGAAGACAGATCGTTTGTGGGCTCACTGCAGGTAAAAAGCTCTCTGTCAGCAGTCAGCACCCAAAACAAAAGCTAATATGGTTTGTGGGATTCAAGAAGGCATTAAGTCTTATGTTGGTGAGAACAAAGCTTCTGTGGCCTACTTAGATGCCCTTTCTGGCAAATTTTGTTGGCACGGTTGGTCAATTTGAGCGTAGAAAGAGACCTCATTTTCTTCTATGTTCCAGGAAATGACTTTTTTGGCCAAAATAAGCCAACGGATAAATACTCGATTGCTAGATCGAAGGAAGACCTGAACTTTATATACCGAGTTGGAACAACTGGAACTAGCCTATTCTGTTTTTGAGTTTTCTACTTTTTTTTTCAGCTGTCCGATCATCAGTCGTGTCCGATAACACATGTGAATACCTTATGCATTGAGTGTGATAGAGGTTGAGTTACAAAGTGCATGTGCAGCTTTATCACCTTCCTGTAGCTTTTAAAGTATTATTGAGGGAAAAATTAATGAATCTGTCATACCATTCTTGGGTATACTAAGAGTCTCGCTTGCCAGAATGGTCTTCATTGCTCCAAACAATCTGAAATACAAATTCCACAGTTTCTTCATTTTAGACCCTCAAGACTGACACCAATCAAAAGTAATACTGTGGCGCAGAAATTGATTGAAATAAACTGTTAGAACCTTACTGTCGTGCTTCTGGACAGACAGCAAACAAACAAACAAGCAACTTTTTGTAAATTCTAAAGATTATTGTTCATTTTAAGTAGGATAGTGTCCCTGATTAGTAAGCCTATTATAGACTAGCTAGAAGATTGACACTGAAATAAAGTTATTATTATTATTATTGATATTATTTATGTTTAAAATTTGTACACAAAAAAGAGTGAGCTGGCCTGCAGGTAGTTAAGGCTAATCTAGGCAGGCCAGACTTAAGAATAAAGAATAAATTAACAATACAATTAGAAGGAAATTCAAAAACAATAAAGGCGGAACTAATAAGAAGGAAATACGAGATAAAAAAAAGATATTAGTACAAGAATGAAGTACAGACTAGCTATTTAAATAGTCTTACTTTTTGCACTATTATAGGCATTTCAATATAATCATTTTCATTTTCCAAAATGTCAAAGAGAAGTTGGTTAATTTTTCTTTTGAATGCTCTCTTAGGTAGGTCTCTTACACAGCGTGGTATATATATCATTCGAAAGTGTTACGCCAAATCGCGAAAAAGAGCGTTTTTGTATTTATAATCTACTGCTTTGGACGGAGAATTTGCCAGAGGTGCATGATCGCGTGCTGTATAATCGATACTGTAAGTTTTATGAGATAGTTTCAAGATCTTATTATTGATATCACAGACAATGAATCGTTTTTCGATTGTTTTCCATTTGGAAATGAATATTGCTTACGCTTGAAAATTAAGCATGCTAATAAGTACCACTTCCAAACCTAAGATCACTGTTTAGAGATTAAAAAGAACTGTTTCGATACATCCACGTATGGAAGTCTTAGTCGTATTTTGGTCATCATCAAGTTCGACGATTACACGTTAGAAGAGGTAGCATAAAATCATATAGACCGGCTAGATGGTAACCGGTCAAGTCGCCCGAACGTCACCTCGCCCGAAATAAGGTTTATGTTAGTAAGACTTAAATACTGAGTTATATCACCTGAATTTCGATACATTGATCAACATTTTCTGAGCAACCTTACCTTCAACTGAGAAGCAAGTTGTTCGTTTTATTTACAGTTGAAAAAAAAAAGCGGCGAAAGATTCCATCAATCGAACCCGTAACAAATGATACATCTTTCAAGGCAACTGTCTGTTATTTAACTGACTAGATGGTTACAGGGTTGCGAGATTAAAACATTGACAACTTTTAATCAAACTGTAATAACAACTCTCCTTCACTTTCATTTGATCCAAGTTACGATCGCTAAGAATAAACCCTAAAACCTCACCTCACTTGAATGTTGTGGTCAATAAAACCTAAGAAGCTAAGCTAAAAACTGTCGGAAACGAAAATGAAATGAAATGAAATTGAAGATAAATGAAGCTAACAACTGTCGGTTATTGAAATACATAGATGTTATTTCATTTCATGTATTAGTGAATCACAGACAAAAAATATTCATATATTCCACAGAAATTTATTTAAAGACGGTGGATGATAAGGGGAAGACATGAATATTGGTGGATACTGAAGTACACTCTCACCTTCTCTCAAAGATGGAGGGAAAAGAGACAGAGCAAGGGGACTGAAATGCTTAGTGGCCAGGCTCTGTAACATTTTCTTCTCCTCTGGTATAGGGTCGGGAAGTCGGGGAAATGCATTTTTAGTTTCATAGCTGTCGATAAAAAATGTCTCAACTATGTCTCATAAGAAAAACTAAAATCAAAAGTAGTATATGAGGATACTGAGAAGAGCATTTGATTTTGAAACACCTGAAATTCAAACTACCCCTACCCCGGTAGGGTTAAGTGTGAACTCGCCATGGACAACATGTTCTTGTACCGCGGGCTGAGGCTGTACTGTGAAGAGTTGTGACAAGAGGCGGGATATGCCAGTTTGTGGAGAATGCATCACGATGATGGAGCCAAAAGTTCCATCAAGATCTTCGCTAACATTTTTATTTCGTTCATCGGTGCTGGGATTTTGGGAATGCCACATGCTTTTAGAGAGGTAAGGGAATTTCACAGAGTTTTGTGGAGTCGATTAAGGATCTTGCCACGAACGCATATTTGAAGAATGAGCAACTTTTTTTCTGGATTTCTCGTTTTGCCAGGCGGGAGTTATCGAAGGAAGTGCGATCATGGCATTAATTGGCACTTTTAGGTAAGCCTACATCTTCTTAGAAGCGACTTGATGATATAAACGAGTCGAAAAGGGCATCTTCCATGTTGTCTTTTTGAAGCGTAGTGGTCAACCTTACCAACCACACAATATATTAGACTTGGATTTTTTATGAACATTGTCCGTAGTCATAGCAGCGACTAGGGAGGAAATGATGTCGGTGTCTCTCTGCCAACCACAGTAGAATATAGTTTGCGAAACTACCAACTCGTTTCTTCATACTTTGTTCCATCCCCTTTAACTTGAACCAAAGACTTAAGGCCATGTTACACGAGGCAATTTTTCTTGCAACTTGCAACGCAACAAACGTTGCGTTGCAAGTTGCAAGAAAAAATTCACGTGTAACACCCCATTTTGCAACTGTTGCATTGCGAGTTGCAAGAAAAGGAGAACAACCCTCTACTTTTCGCAACATTGCGAGACAAGTTGCTTGCGTGTGACATCCCCTCTACAACTCGCAACAACAATTTTGTCAGAATGGGCCAATCAGAGCTCATCTTTCGCTTGTGGGAGATTTCAAGATGGTGGACGCCATCTTGTTTGTTATTGTACGCGTTGCAAGTTGCGAAAAAAGTTGCCAACGTGTAACATACCCTCTGCAACTTGAAAGGTTTTTTATTCGTCATTGTTGCGTTGCGAGTTGCAAGAAAAATTGCCTCGTGTAACATGGCCTTTACTGCTTCAGTCTGTGTTCTTTCAGATTTTGACCAGTACTGTAATTACTGTAATGAAGTGATAAATAAATACACGGTTCTCTACTCTAGCCGTTTTATTTAGGTAAATGGTGCTCTAGGCAATTTTATACCCTGTTTGCAGCAACTTTGATTGCAAGCAAAAGTTATTGCATGCAAATTACGTTGGCACAATAGGCTACCGTTATGTATTTTCTACGTTCCTTTCAACATGCGACAGAAGAGTAAAAGAGGCAGCCTACCTTGGCCTAGTAAGACCCTTACTTGAGTATGCGAGCTGAGCATGGGATCCATAGACAGATAACCTATCAAACGAGATCGAAAAGATACAGAGGCGTGCTGCGCGTTTTGTAACATCTGATTACCAGAATTATGAACTTGGCAGTGTCACTACGCTCTAAAGGATTTAGGGTGGAAGTCACTTAAGATTAGGAGGGAAATGACAGACTCTGTCTTCTCAAAAAGGGTTTAGATAACAACGCAATCCTGCCCCTGGGTGGCCAGAAAGACAAGACATATGCACAATAGATATTACTCCACAATTTACGCTCACACTAACATATTCAAATTCAGTTTTGTGCCACGCACAATTAGAGACTGGAATAATCTACCACATAATGTTGTAGAAATTGCGGACGATGCTAAATTCCGCAAATTATTGTTATTTACATTTCCCTAGGAATCCTCTGACCGAGATGTATTTAACATCATTCATTTGAACGAGGTTACATCAAATAAATAAGTGAAGTGAAGTGAAGTGAAGTGCAGGTTGTGGCAGTGTCATGCTACAATTTTGTTCCAAGGCCACATGGCATTATAATTTTCTACTGGCTATTTATAACTGGTTGTCACCATCATTTTTTTTTGTTTTTTAGTGTAAAGGCCATGCTACTTATCATTGACTGCAAGAAAAAATTACTTGGAAGAAGTTTGACCACATTCAGAATGGCTCTCTGGTCTCAAGTGAAGGAAAAGTTGTATTGGAGGAGAAGGAGCTGCTGAAGGCTGTAGAAAATGGAGAAGGAACTGATAAAGCAAAGGATGAAGTAATGCATGATAAAATATTAAGTATACCATTCCCTTAAACTTAATTATGATGCCTTGGGAGCTCAACACAAATGGAGCCCTTTTGAGGAGGGGTTGATTAATATGAAACCATGAGCACTAAGAATTATGTTTGGAATGTTCATTGTCTCATGCCCAATCACATAAAATCAAACCATACAAAAAAACACAGTCCAGAAAATTAATAACCGTTAAAGCTTGCAGTTTATTCATCATTTATCTGATTGTTTTTCTTTGCCTACAGAACTTAAATTCCAGAAATTACTCTAGTGTTCGTGGCTTTTGTAGAGTGTTTTTCCACTTTATAACCTGCCTATATATAAAGCTCATAAATAATGGTGTAGGTATGATGACTGAACTCTACAGCTGTATCAATGAAAAAGATTGTGTTGATGATGCTGCTTGAAAGTTTCAGTAACCTGAGAGCAAGTGATCATTAGCATTTGGGATGTCTTCTACTCATGTTATGGAAACATCAATGTTACCAGCACAGCGCTTCACAGGAATACTTGTTGTAGTTTAGTAATTGACACAAACAAACAATGGCTGTGAAGGAGGCTAAGGATAATTTTATTATCCTTAGCCTCCTTCGCAGCCGTTGTTTGTGTTGGTCATATCCTCCCTCCCCACCAACGTCTGCTGAACCGGGCCGAACATAACATTCCAGGAACTGACCAATCACATATTGGCTTTTAAACTTTGGTGGCTAAGTTCCTGTTGTCTCCTTTGTGGCTGTTGTTTGTGTCATTTCTATTCTCCTTCCTGATTGGATACTCAGACGCAATAGGAATGGAATATCCAGCTCGGTTCGGCAGACGTTGGTGGGGAGGGAGAATAGGACCAACACAAACAATGGTTGCGAAGGAGGCTATTAATTTTTATCCTTGGTTCAGTTTTTATTTTGTTTTGAACAATGTTCTTGTGTATGGTAATGTATGATAATGAATATAAAACAAAGGAAAAACCATACATTACAGCTTTGTGACATAACTGCTGGGTTTGACCCATCTGCAATCTCTCACTTTAAACTCAAGTTCAATATTATTATTATTATGCAGCAGTTACAACTTTTGTATGCTATATACAGTTAAGATAGTATAACGGGGCGCTTGAGCATAGCCTGTTAACTACTGTATCTAGTGAAAACTTAGTACGTACAAAGCTATAAATTTAAAATTATTATTATTATTATTATTATTTTAGCTCTAATCTGATATGAATAAATTTAGTTGTTTACGGTGGAAGAGGTTTGTGGGCAGAGCCACACTTGTGATCATAAGAACTGCGAGAAGGGAGTGGATTGTGTGAATTTTCCTGCTGTTTGCATAACTGTCATCATATCAGTCACAGTTCTTTCTCTGACACCTTCATGCAAGTAGTGTAGTCATGTAATGTATGCCACCATCTTAGTAGGCTAAATTCTCATTAGTTTTAACTTAATGACCAATCACAGTTTGCACATGTTCATTTATTTACAAAGTATAATATACGTGCACGATCAAATAGCTTTACACATCATACCGTATTAATACCAATATTGTTGTTCCAAATATTTAGTTACAGAGTCCAAATCATGACATTGACTATGGTGACCTGGGTAAGAGTTATTTTTTTATCTTCTTTTTGCTAGTAAAATAATCTGATTTGAAAAAGGACTTAGGATCCAGTACATTTTAGACATTGCATTTGACTTTGTATCATACCAGAAAGGAGGAAACTTAATTAATTTGAGCCTGGGAGGTTTGGTAATTCTATTTGTATCCAATCTTTTGGGCAGGCAGAATACAATACAAGACAATACGTACGTTTTATTTATACACAATACAATTAAAGGTGTCACTTATAGCAGGGTTTTCCTTTTTGGCCAGCGACCGGCGCTTTTCGCCGCCTGTGAATGGCTCAGTCACCAGCAGCTGTGTGCCAAAGAATCGCTGTTTTTCAGTAACAATTTTCGCTTCTGCACTCATAATCTCCGCCTTCTTTGCTCAAGTCGACTGCAACTCCATTTGAAAAGGAAAACCCTGTTGTTATGTAATTAAAATTTAAAATTCAATACTTAATCTAATTACAAATACTAAAATACTTGCAAATACTAAAATATTTTACACTCAGGTTTTTCATAATATTTATATTAAGGGGTTTAAAGTACCTGCTGGTGTTCATTTTTGGTGAACAGATAGTTTTTGACCTCCAGGCCAGCTTACGTTCCCACCAAACTCTGATGTAGTGATTTTTCTTGAGGGTACAGCTGATAATTACTAGAAATTAGAAGTATGTTTTTTTTAAATAACACAATGTTATGTTGTCTTTTTCTCTTTTGATAGGTTACTATGCATTTGGAAATTCTGGCAGAGCTATAGTTGATATTAGCATAGTCATTTCACAAATAGGTAATATACAATTTGGAAAAAGGTTGACATGTATTTACATCAAATATTTCAAGTACGTTCAACATTGTGGATGTCTAGAAAGCGACGACCCAAAAAGTGACAACATAGAAAACAGAGTACCTGGAAAGTGATCCTAGGAGTTTGGTCAGCTAACTTGCATTAAATAACAGAGGATTTTTTTGCATAAATGTCACTGGAATCTTTGAAACAATAAAAATAAACTAACTACTAATTAACTAAATAAATAAGTACTTTAAATATTTTCCATTATTATTGCTTTACACATGTTTTTTTTTTATTATACTTATATTCTTTTATTTGTTTAGTTACATCGTATTTTGCTACACAAACAAAATTACAACAGCATACAATTACACAGCTAGAAAGTAGAAAAAAGTGCTGAGGAGGCCTAAACAAAATTAGAAAGCTTTTATGTGATTAGGCCTTCTCAAACTTAGTATAATTACGGCATGACGACAATTAATTTAAATGGTGTAAAGATGATGGGAAATGTAGTGAAAAGGTAAAAGAATACGCTGGATGGTTTTATATTAATTTTGGTTGTAAGAGTATTTTTAAAAGAGGAAATGGAAGTTGAGCTGATGATTTTATTGTCAATCGAGTTATAGGATTTGGGTCCTTCAAAAAAGACACAAAAATTCTTAATGTTTGTCCGACAGTCAGTAGACCATTCACATACATGGTAAAGAAAATTATCATTTATTTGTTTAGGAAATCTAACATGTCATAATTGCTGTCTAGAACCTGTATGAGAAGACATTTATTAGTCAGTTCTTAATAGGCCCTTTGCATGACCATGTCACGTGTCCTTGTCAATCATATAAATTGGTCGTGGTACAAAATAGATGCCAGAAATGGAAAGAGTGATGAAATTAGTAAGACTGACAGTTTTAGACCCATTGACGTTTGGTGAGAGATTTTAGAGCGGTATGAGTGTTTAAAATGCAGCTTTTTCCATACAAGTCTCAGTAAATTTTTAAGCATTAAAATCACATTTAACATCTCTCACCCAAATGTCAGTGGCTTCAAAAATGGCAGTCTTACTAATTTCATTGTGCTCTTTTCATTTCTGGCATCTACTTAGTACCACTACCATTTATTTTAATTTATGATTGACAAGTTCACCTGACATGGTCGTGCAAAGAGCCTATTAAAAGATAACTAATAGAAAAATTTGCAATCCTTGGATACAGTATTAACTTGATTTTTTTCCTCATCAGGATTTTCTTGTGCATATCTGATATTTATTTCGGACACAATGAACAGCATTTTTCCTGTTTTAAGCAAGTGAGTGACCATTACCCCATATTCTCACATTAAGTTATTTTACAAGCTTTCTCTTTTATAAGACTGAGTCTTGTTCTCTTCTCTTTTCAGGTACCAGTTTTTAATGAGTTTACTTCCTCCTCTAGCTATTTTGGTAAACTTCAGACATCTGCAGAAATTAGCTATATTCAGGTTTGTTTTCATGACAAAGAATTACCATGTTCTTTGTTAAAACATGCTCTTACCAAATGTGATGGAGTTTTCACTGCATATTGAGATAACATTCAAATCCAGAGAAACATTCTCGGCTGTGCTTTTGTAACAAATTCTTTGCCACAACCATAAAAAAAGGCATTGAATAACAAACAAAGTAACCACCCAGTACCATTAGTCAGTTAAAAGAATGGTACATGTATTTAAAATCTTACCTCAAAAGTGATTATAATATTTATTTATTAATAAAATTGATTCTGTTCCATTTAACAAATCTTTCCCAGAGTAAAATTTATGAATCCAGTGAGTAGAGAACTAGGTTGAGGGGATGTGTTTGGATATTTTCTGAAACTACCCAAGTATTTACTGGTATTCTGTACAAACACAGAACCTCACAAACAACTAATAATTTTTGTTTGTTTGTTTGTTTCCAGTCTTTTTGCAGATTTTGCTAATGTTTTTGCATATTGTGTAGTATTCTGGTTTGACTTTGCCCACTTTGAACATGTTAAGTAAGTCCTAATTATTTTATCTGATTTTCAGTATAGTAAAACAGACAAGTAAAAATTAGCGATATATTTGAACTTGAAAATGGTGTCACGATGTCACCGAAACGTTGTTCTTTTATATCGCTAATTTATACTTGTCTAGATTTTCAGTATGGTAAATAAATAAATATTATTTCTCATTATTATTTTTGTTAGTTTTGGTCAAAGTTGTCAATCTCATAGTTCTAAAGAAGGTGTATATGTAGACAAATCACTATAAAATAGGTACACTTATTGTACGCTTAAATAATAATAATAAATAATAACAATAAGCGCACCTACATGTATAGTTCATTTTACAGTTGTGTTCAGTGACCTGGCCTTTGAGTGGAAGTGAGGCTGGAGGTGAGCTTGTTTTGATACAAACCTCTGTCTTTCTCATGTAAATGTGGACTAATAATAATAATAATAATAATAATAATAATAATAATAATAATAATCTTTATTTACTTTTATCAATGTATACTTTTTTTTTAAATTACAATCTACAAAATTTACAAAATATGTTAATGTAAACTAAATAAAAACAATGGATAAGCTAGGAAGCTAAATAAACCAGTAGGTTTTCTTGTTAGCTCCCTGAGCAATTTAGGTTCTAAGTGGCAGGTAAAATAAAATAAAAGAAAAGTAAAATAAAAAGAAATGCAAGGAAGGGTGAACTTATTTACATGAAGTATGTTGCTTCATCAGTAAAACAAAACTTTATTTTATTTGTTGTTCAGAGAGTAGATAGCATTTAATTTTCTTAGGAAATGTGAACACACTTGAGTTTTTTAAATGAGTTGGGATGTCTTTCCAAATGTCCGTAACCATAAAAGAGATTGATTGTTTACCTATGTTAGTTTGTACACTCGGCTTATAAAGATTTTTCTTAGCTGTATATCTCGTGTTGTAGTGGTGTGTATTACTACTAATGACTATTTAGCATAAGAACAACAAGATTTCAAAACAAGGTCACCACCAACCTTGTTTCCATTCATGGGCCAGGTCACCAAGCGTGCAATTGTAAAATGGTCTATTGTGTTGTGTAAAACAGCAAAGGCAGGTTCATTATTTTAGATAAGTGGTACAGTGATTAATTGAATTTTGAAAGTAACAATAATAGTGGAGTTTTCATAACTCTGGCTCCTTTGTGTCCTTTTAGTGGCTTAATACACCATGATAGCTGACTTAATCTTTTGTCTTACGATTGAGTCACAAAGATGTGGATTGCGATGTTTTGACCACTATACTGCTGGTCTTCATCAGGCGATGGTGTCGACTGGTTGCGTGTGAGAATAAGAAGCACCATGGCTGGTCGTGATTGGTGCGTTTCGATCCTCGCTTAGGCAGTTGTTGATTGGAAGATCAATCAAGGATTCGAATGGATATTCGAATCCTTGATGTCAAGGATTCGAATGGATACCTCTCTACCAGTGTTTGCAGAAAGCCTACACACACTGACCAGTACCTAACGTATGATTCACACCACCCGCAATCTGTAAAAGGCGGTATTGTCAAGTGCCTGTACGATCGATCTAAACACCTCATAACAAAACCGTCAGTTATCTCTCATGAAAGAAACACCTCTCATTGGTCCTCATTTCCAACGGTTATCCGTTTTCGTTTGTAAAAAATCTTACAAAAACCAAGGGACGAACAACCACTAAAGAACCTGAACCCAAAATTAAATCTACTGTGGTTCTGCCATACATCAAAGGCACATTGGAGGCTCTTCGTCATTGCCTACAACAACAAGGTATACGAACTGTTTTCAGATCTGACTCAACTCTTAGATCACACCTAGTGCGACCTAAGGACATTGTCGATCCAGTAAAACAAGACGGAGTAGTCTACAAGGTTCTTTGCGAATGTGGTAAGGTTTATTTTGGAGAGACGGGAAGATCTATGCATGAACGGATTAAGGAACACAATAGAGACATATGGCTTGCTTGAACTCAATCCTCTGCCGTTTCAGAACATAGCAACGCGACCGGACATTATCCGCTCTGGGACGAAGTTAAATTTATTGACCGAGACCCACATTGGTACACCCGTAGGGTTAAAGAGGCTATTCACATAAGACTTCACCCTAACAACATTAACAGGGACAGTGGAATTGAAATTCCTGAAGTGTGGATGCCCACGATCAGACAACACAACAGCCGATCAGTAACAAACCGGACCTCTGAGGGAACAATTTCTAGTCTGAACGACAAGGATTAAAATCCTCCAATCAACAACAGCCTAAGCGAGGATCGAAACGCACCAACCACGACCAGCCACGGTGCTTCTTGTTCTCACATGCAACCAGTCGACACCATAGCCTGATGAAGACCAGCAGTATAGCGGTCGAAACGTTGCAATCCACATCTTTGTGACTTAATCGTGAGACAAAAGATTAACTCAGCTATCATTTTAAACCACGATGACGAACACCTTTCATAATATTAATACACCATTTTGCTAATGATCAGTTCTTGTTGAATTGTGGGTAGATCCAGTCCTTTGTTGGGGTAAATGGTCAAAATTACAATATTTCAAATTACATCCTAAAATGGCTGTTTGCCCACACAAGGATCTGGACCCACAATTGATCAGATACTGATCATCAGGAAAATTGTGTCTTGGCTCAGCAGCTCCATGGCTTGTTAGTCAGCGTTGCTTTGTACTTTATCATGTGATGATGCATGAAAAGGCTTTGCCTCATCTTTTTATACAGTTCTTCTATACTTTAGACCTTCTTGGAAATACTCTACCTCTCCCTAATCAGTTATAAATTTATGATTTGGTTTTTCCTCAGAATTCACCCTCAAGTTGCTAGAATAAGTGGTCTGCCATTCTTCTTGGGTGTGGCAATATACTGTTATGAGGTGAGTGTATAACACAAACTAAAAGAACTGTAGAGAATTCAAACCTTGAGTTAACATTCTGGGCTCCTTTGTTGGTGCAACTCTCCTTCTCTTCATGGCTGGAAAAGCTCTATTTTTTGACTGTGGGTTCGTGTGACTTAAATACAATAGAAAGACATCTGAATGTAATGTCAAGCTTGCCAGATGAGTGTTCTTGTTGTTCTATAAAGGTCAGGCTAACGTAAAAGCTCTAGTAAGCCCCCCTTCTCTTTTAAGCCCCCCCTCTCTAATAAGCCCCCCGTTTGGGAGTCGGTTTTTGTAATAAGCCCCCCCCCCTCTCTAATAAGCCCCCCTCCTTTTGGGACACAAGTTTTTGTAATAATTATTATTCCCTCTTAAAAAATACACTTTATGCAGCCCAGTTGGTTTGTTTTTAAACAAATATACATTAAAACACACAATACTGTTTCCTGATTGGTATTAAATAATAAAGTTTTACTGCAGTTGTTTGAGATTTGTACAGAAACTATTTAACACGAAAACGGCATGTTCACAGATTTGAAATAAGCCCCCCCTCTCTATTAAGCCCCCTCTCCAATAAGCCCTCTGTTAATAAGGCCTGAAATTAAATAAGCCCCCCCCCCCCCGGGGGGGGGGGGGGCTTAATAGAGCTTTTACAGTAAATTCAGTAAGTTGTAACTTTGAATGTGATATGCTGCTGCTCATAATTCAGGGTGCAGGACTTATCCTATCACTAGAAGCATCCTGTGCCAGGGATTCTAGAGAGAAGTTTAGGACGTGAGTATATTGTGCCATAATATTGGAAGATGTAAAAATTATGTACAAAGCTCTTGGAGTGATTGTATTTACATGGCCAGTGTTATAGGCAGTATTTCTTGTATGAAGTCTTATTATATGACTGGCTCTTGCAGCGATCATGATGAATCAATTCTCCTGCTGTGATTGGCTACCCGTGATGTCAAGATGGAGCCATCTTGATCTCTCGGGATAGTCTGTTTGTCCCGCGTTTTACTGTCTCTTGAGTCATATAATAAATCCTTTATTGACCAAGCTTGTTCGGTCAAGATGGCAGGATATTGGCCTCGTTCTTTTTTTGCGTGTTTATGGACCTTGACTTCCTCTTGGTCCATAAACATGCTAAAAAAACAACTTGGCCAATATCCCGCCATCTTGACCTCACGCTTGGCCAATAACCCATATTTATTGTCAGTGATGAACCTTTTTCCCAAGAAAGGATCCTGTGAATGAATGTTGTGAGTACATCTTGCTTTGCAAGCTCTTTCCTTACATTGTAATGTATGCTGTACTATTTTGATCAGCTGTCTTGCAACTGGTACTTAAAAGAATGTGACTGTAAATGTAATTTAACCATTGCAAGAGATGTTACATGTGAAGGTTGCTCACTTATCTAATAATAGCACCTCAGTTTAGAGTTTCTGTATTGTAAGTGGTTTGAACCCAGTAGTTATATCATAACTAAGTGAAGCATGATCGTCTGGGTGAGTGTGGTCCTGGACACGGTCCTGGGATGTGAGGACTAACGCGAGCTGAATGACCTGCAAGAGATCAATCATGATAAGAGAGGAACCCTGTACAAGCCTTATAGCCCTAAGTAAAATGCTCCAGCTGCAGACAGTTGACAAGGGGATCAGGTAAACCATTGTCAATGTGAAGGGACCGCACAACACTGAAGTACACCTTGATGGATGAGTGGTGGACGTTGTCGGCCAGCAGCGATGCAAAACGCACAAGTGACTGTTCATCAGATGGCAAATGAGCACCCTCTGGACTCAAATGGCCATCTTATCAGTGGAAACTGACCTAGTGATGTTGGGCTGATAAGTAAACGTGACGTGTAGATGGGGCAAGACCCTGGGCGAGGACAAAAAAGATGGCATCTCGCTGTCAGCAAGAACTTGCAAATACCGCTAACCCGCAATGGCTGAAGTCATGCAAACCACATATGGAACATAACACACCCTAAGAAGGGACATACAAAAAAAAACCGCTAACCACTAAAAAATATGTGACCTTGCATGGGAAAACGTACACTAACGCTTTACCGTTAAACGGACTAAAATAAACGCATTGTAAACGGGAAGTAAACGGTTAGGTGAGGTGTTTAAACGGTCTTCATAACCGTTTAAACGAATGGCCTTGAACGTTAAACGGAAAGCTTAAAACGTTAAACGATTGAGTACCCTGGCTCCAGAGGCCCGTTGAAAAAAATAAATATCCCTGAAAAGCCAAAATAGAACGCGAGAGACGGGCCTCTGGTCGCACGAGCAGAGATATTCATTTCCACAGGACAGAATTTGTCCTAGTCCGCTGATTGGTTCTTCAAATAAACAACAACTATGATTGGCTTAGAAAAAGCGTGGTTTCCCAGCCGACAAACCGGTTTCGATGTTGAATAGAAAGCAAGTGTAAGCATCGATATGGCGGCTGCTATCGACGATCGTGGATTCTTTTGTGCGTTTCGAAATGCTGTTCAGGTCGCTTTGGAGTCTAAATTTTCCGATATTGTTGCATTAAAACCAGTGCAAGAAGAAGCGTTGTTGGCTTTCCTGAAACGGAAGGATGTGTCGGCCGTTTTACCGACGAGTTGTGGAAAATCCTTGATCTTTCAACTTGTTCCAGCAATTTGTGCCAACCTACATGATCAAGGCTTTGACTACCCAAAGAATGCAGTTCTTTTGGTGATCTGTCCACTCACTGCCCTTATTGACTCACATATTCAAGAGCTTGCCGATCGCGGAATTGCAGCCTGCTCTCTTGGTGATGACAGCGAAGATGCATCACCTTGTTTACAAACGGGAAATCCCAGAACAGCGGATAATCGCGCCGCAATGTTTTGCTTCTTCGCATTTTCGCCTTGAAATAAGTTAAGCTTCCCGTAGCCATAAATGATCAAACTTATGTTGCAAACTCTGCAAAAATCGTCGACGGATGAGCGAACAATTTTTACCGGAGTCACAACCTTCCTCGACATTTTTCCACATACAGAGAAGTTTTTCACGGTTCGCTACACGTGCGATTATTTTTAGCGATCGATTCGCTTCACGTGCGATTGTTTTTAGCGATCGGATGTCAGCCAAATGTCAAAAATGATAACAGCCAGACACGGTCTCCCCGCCCATCGAAAACCGGTTTGGTGGGATATCTGATACACGAAAACCGCACGGAAATGAGGTTCAGCATTCGTGCGACCAGAGGTTATTTTTTTCCTCTCGGCGCTTCACGCCTCGTTGATGCGAATTCCCTCCTTCAAACGAAAAAAATAACCTCTGGCACCCAGGGTAACGATTGAGCAAAATTCATAAACGGAAAGCTCAAATCGTTAAACGGTTGATCAAAGTCCAAAAACGGATAGCTTAAAACGTTAAACGGTGGAGCAAAATCCATCAATTCAACGGATGGGAAAATGTTTAACCCTTTAACCGTTTTACCGCCGACCGGTTAGCTCTGTGGTAGAGCACCGGACTAGCGTGCGGGAGGTCGGTGGTTCAAACCCCGGTCGGACCAACACTCAGGGTCTTTAAATAATTGAGGAGAAACTGCTGCCTTTGTAATAACATCTGCAAATGGTTAGACTTTCTAGTCTTCTCGGATAAGGACGATAAACCGTAGGCCCCGTCTCACAACTCTTCACAATTGATTCTGTGGACGTAAAAGAACCCACACACTGTTCGAAAAGAGTAGGGGACGTAGTTCCCGGTGTGGTGGTCTATCTCTCATCTGATGATTAAATGCTCGGAGATATTAGCTGCACAAGCTACTCTAAAATCCGAGGGTAAATAATGTGATGTATGATGTATGTATGTATGTATGTATACTCTCAAAAGCTGTAAAACGAATAAATTAAACAGAAAAATATTAACGCACGGACATGTACATCTTAAAAGGTAACTTAAGTTTAATGAAGACAAATGACTTCTGTACCTTCATTCTTCTGTTTCAGCCATTCAAAACTGTATTTAACATGGCCATCGTCGTTCAAGATTCCAAAGACAGACCGATTGCCGGGTGTCATGCTCACGCTCCTTCAGTCGAATAGTGCATTCTGACAAATTGCTCCATATTGAAAACAGATTCCTTGTCCATCGGTCGAAATGAACGTATTTCTATGAATATTCTTTTAAAAAGAATTTAACTTTTATTGCGCTAGGGAGAAGTACATCTAATGCAGTATAAACCAAAGGCAAAAACAAAGTATGCGCCGCAAACACGTGCACTGCAATGGCAAATCATAAAGAAACTCAATCGCTTGCGACCTTTCGCGATTGGAATCCATTCAGCGATTGTGTTGGGCTAAGAGTTACGCAATTATTTACCATAAATAATTTTCATTACTTGGAGTTCCATTTTGCAATGACCGGTTGTGTCTATCCTGCCAGCAGCCGAACTGTTTGACTGGACGGCTTACGCTCGTAGATAATAAAAATTCAAGCCCTCCAAAGTCTTCAAATTGGCCACGACCTTAATTTACGAACATAATTCCTCTTACATTCGCCAAAATAATAGTTTTTGCTATCTTAAGACCCCTTCCAAGTGATTCTAAGCTTCGTCAACAAGTTTCATGCACTAAAAGTTATAATATGCACCTTTGTTGTGTCGCTGATTGACAGGTTTTGCTAAAGCTGATGTTGATCACCCCACAAGTCCCAAGGGACCTCTACTCGATCCAAAAGAAAAAAATTATGTATTCGGCGCTTCATAGAACCTTTGAAGGACCCTTTGAAGAACGATCTTGTCTGTAACAAGAGTATTTTACCGTTTGAATCAGTTCATTGTGCCAAAGAAAGCTAAAGATATTTTTTAAGCGCTTGCCGATGCCACAAAATAATATTCCCAAGGGACTAGAGCTGGCGTTGTGTATGCAAATGAGGCATAACATATGACAGCCAACTGTTCATGAGATCACCACCGGTTTGCGACGGATTCTTATGAAACCTCGCAAATCTACTAAATGCTGCATGATAAATTGATCTATGGAGGTTGGCTTTTGGTTTTATTCAAAATATGAAAAATTATTATATTGCGTGACATTGTCGAAGTGGACTTCATGTCACCGGTTGTTTTGTGCTGTGCAAAAGCCAAAAAGAACAAAAACAAAATATTGAGCTCTCTTTAGCGTCTTTTGACTTTCATTCATGAGAAACTGTGGAGCTTTGGAAATAATGAAAGGTTTAGAATATCGGCCAAACCACTTTCTGATTTTCAAGCGGTCCAATTATGCATGCCGGGCCGTCTGTTTGTTAAGATTACAATCAATTGGCGGTTCGAAATGTGATACACTTTTCGCAAATATCGTTTTTATTTAGCTAGCGTGTGTTGGCAGCAAATTACAAAGCTTTTAAACTCATTAAACAGGCAGAATATCTTGAATCGACAGAGCAAGGAAGAAGAAACCCTTTCTTTTAAATTTGTTCCAGTGAAAAGCGCTTTCTACACCAACCGCGGTGGACACTAAGTTGATGACTCTTTACTAATCAATCGCAAATAAATATTGTCAGCCGGTATATCAGGTAACCAAAATTGTACGCTTCTTTCGCAAAAATTTCCATTTCGGTAACTGTAAATTTACAGATTTTCCTTTAGTTTCGCTCCATTTCGTTTCGCAAAGTACCGTAAGCCTTTAATCAAGAAGAGCGTTAAACGGCATACTGTTTTACACGGATGGCACAACCATTTAAACGCGATGTCGCAAGTGCTAAACGGAGAGTATTTTTTTGTAAACGGATGAGAAAACCGTTTAAACGTTTTGCCCAAAGCGTTAAACGGATACTACTTTTTTATAAACGGATAAGAAAACCGTTTAAACGGTTTGCATGAACCATTTTAAACGGAAGATAAACGGATAATAAACGGAATTTTCTGTTAAACGGTAAAGCGTTAGTGTACGTTTTCCTGTGCAAGGTCACATATGCAGTAAATACCTCAAACCGCATATTGCTACAGTCCTGCAAACCGCATAAGGGATACAAAACACCCTATGTGGGACACGCAAATCCGCACTGCTAACTGCATATTGCTACAGTTCTGCAAACCCGCATAGAGGATACAAACACCCTAGACAGGACACTCAAATCAGCTAAAAAACTGCTAACCGCTCACTGCAAAAATACGCTAATAAATACGACTAATGAGATGGTGGACGGATGCACCGTGAACCGCTCCACGTCTTTAGTGCTCGCCTTAACCTTTATTGTGACTCTGGAGCCTCCTAAGATGTACACAGATTTCTCTAACAGACATGGGTTGCTATGCAAAGTGCTGAATCTGGACAGGGAGTGGTATTTGAGGTTTATTTCGTGAAATTCAACCCAACGTTATGCAAGGTTAATTAGTGCAAGAATTTCAACTCCGTGTTGTCATAGTATGGAAGCCGTTTCACCGATTCTTAAAGTCGAGTCCGGACCATGCCTATTCGACACGACGCTAGTGACCATCTTCTACTGCTGGCTGATAATCCTGGTCCAGAAACAAGATCTTTTAGTGGCGAAATGAGCAACTTATTAAATATTCCTGTCGTAATTTCGAATCACTCGAATTATTCAAGACCCTTCAATAGACCTGCTACTTGCAACCTTCTTAGTATTCCCATTGTCAATGAACAATACTGATGTGCCAGGAGGCATTTACGGATTGCTGCTTGAATGCAAGATCTATTGAAAACAAATTGACGGATTCCGTTTGCTATGCTAATTCAACTGGTGGTGAAACTAGCAACTTATTAAATATTCCTATCGTAATTTCGAATCGCTCGAATTATTCAAGACCCTTCAATAGACCTGCCACTCGCAACCTTGTTAGGATTCCTATTGTCAACAAACAATATCGATGTGCCAGGTGGTGTTTACGGATCTGCTGCTTGAATGCAAGATCTATTAAAAACAAATTGGCGGATTTCGCTTGCTATGCTAACTCAACTGGTGCTGACATTTTCGCTATCACTGAATCATGGCTGTCTGAAAGGGATATGACCCATAAAGTGGAGATTATGCTACCCGGGTACAAATTGTTTGAACAACAAAGAGTTGGAAGAAAAGGTGGAGGGATTACCTTGTTATTGAATGAAACTATTGATGCGCGGAAAGTGAACAGTGGCGAACACAGGTTGTTCGAATTTGGCGAATGGATTTTGAAATACGGGTCTAGTAAACTAAGGGTGATTGTGATTTACCACCCTCCCTATTCTGCTGCCCATCCTGTCACCTGTCAGCTGTTTATGGACGAGTTCACAGTCTATTTTGGAATCTGTTGTCATGTCTCCTGAGCCACTGCTGATCACAGTGACTTCAATATTCATGTGAATGTTTCCAGTGATCCAGACGCTGCTCACTTTCTGGTATTACTGACTTCGATGGGCCTTGAGCAGCACGTTGACAAGCATACGCACATCTCTGGTCATACGCTGGATCTAATCATTACGCGGTGCTCGGACTCTTCGCTCTGTGTTAAGCCTATAATTGACTTCTTGATCTCTGATCATTTTACTGTCTTATGTGATCTCCAGATGGGAAAACCAGCCCCGAAAGTAAAACAAGTGTCCTATAGGAAAATCAAGGACATTGACAGGGAAAAGCTAGAGGCTGAATTGTCTTCTCACAGCTCTGTCAAAACACTCCAAATACACTTGATGAACTTGTCAACAGCTATAACACGACCTTAACTCAAGCTCTCGACCAGCACATGCTGTTGCGTACAAAAATGATATGCTCTAGACCATTGGTCCCCTCGTTTAACGAGGAAATCAAGGTAGCAAGACAGGAGAAGCGAAAGGCTGAGAGTGGAAGGACGTGACGATGTACCAGCACAAGGGAAGATATGTTAGTGTACAAAGCAAAAAAGAACAGTTTGAATGCTTTGATGCATGAAACTCGATGCAAATTCTATAATGACTTTATCCAGGATAATAGTAGCAATCAGCGCAGTCTGTTTTCGGCAGCAAAGAAGCTCCTCAACCAGGAGGACAACAGGTTGGTGTACCCCCTGTGAATAATAATGTTAAACTGGCAAATCAACTAGGAAATTTCTTTGTCCAGAAAATTGAGACCATTGGTTCCAAACTAGACAACATGGCATGAGGGCTGCCAACTCCTCCTGATCATCACGCCTCAGTATCACCTCCCCCTTTCTGCAAATTCAGCCCCCTTACGGAGGAGGAGGTTTGCAAACTCGTCAGCAGTGCAAAGAAAGGCTGCACCCTGGACCCCATGCCGACCCCCCTAGTGATGGATTGTATGGACATCCTTTTACCGATCATGACGAAAATGATCAATCTATCACTCGAGTCTGGGTTGTTCGCTGATGTTTGGAAGTGTGTACTCTTTCTTCCACTACTGAAGAAGCCTGGGCTAGACCTTCTATTCAAGAACTACAGACCTGTTAGCAATCTGCAGTACCAATATGATTACTTACTCACTATACCCAGAGTTTCAATCATCATATTGTCAAAATCATAGCTCGGAAATGGTTCTTGTTAAAGTTATGAACGATATTCTCATGAAAATGAACACTCAAGAGGTTACGTTGCTGGTCATACTTGATTTTAGCGCCACTTTTTGATATGGTAAATCACAACATTCTACTAAAATGTCTGAACGAGGAGCTCAGGATATGTGAAGAAAGCTTACTCAATCTGGTTCACGCATTCATCACGAGCAGATCAGACTACTGTAATGCCTTACTGTACGGCCCTCCCAAAGAACAAATAGCTAAGTTGCAATGCATGCAAAATGCTGCCGCCAGAGTAATAATGGATATTGGGAAGTATTCCCACATAACTTTGGTACTCTATGACACTGGCTACTAGTGCAAGTGTGCATTCAATTTAAGATTCTGTTATTAGCTTTCAAAGCCATTCATGGCCTTGCACCTAGATATATCAGCAATCTTTTATGTCTTAAATGCAAGTCCTCGTATAATCTTAGATCCAATTCAGGCATTTTATTGGAGCCACCAAGTGGGAAGATGCTTGTAACCCTGGGTGGGCGTGCATTTCAGGCAGCAGCACCGCATTTGTGGAATGTGCCCCATTATTATGCACACTCCGTGTTGTCATAGTATGGAAGCCGTTTCACCGATTCTTAAAGTCGAGTCCGGACCATGCCTATTCGACATGACACTAGTGACCATCTTCTACTGCTGGCTGATAATCCTGGTCCAGAAACAAGATCTTTTAGTGGCGAAATGAGCAACTTATTAAATATTCCTGTCGTAATTTCGAATCACTCGAATTATTCAAGACCCTTCAATAGACCTGCTACTTGCAACCTTCTTAGTATTCCCATTGTCAATGAACAATACTGATGTGCCAGGAGGCATTTACGGATTGCTGCTTGAATGCAAGATCTATTGAAAACAAATTGACGGATTCCGTTTGCTATGCTAATTCAACTGGTGGTGAAACTAGCAACTTATTAAATATTCCTATCGTAATTTCGAATCGCTCGAATTATTCAAGACCCTTCAATAGACCTGCCACTCGCAACCTTGTTAGGATTCCTATTGTCAACAAACAATATCGATGTGCCAGGTGGTGTTTACGGATCTGCTGCTTGAATGCAAGATCTATTAAAAACAAATTGGCGGATTTCGCTTGCTATGCTAACTCAACTGGTGCTGACATTTTCGCTATCACTGAATCATGGCTGTCTGAAAGGGATATGACCCATAAAGTGGAGATTATGCTACCCGGGTACAAATTGTTTGAACAACAAAGAGTTGGAAGAAAAGGTGGAGGGATTACCTTGTTATTGAATGAAACTATTGATGCGCGGAAAGTGAACAGTGGCGAACACAGGTTGTTCGAATTTGGCGAATGGATTTTGAAATACGGGTCTAGTAAACTAAGGGTGATTGTGATTTACCACCCTCCCTATTCTGCTGCCCATCCTGTCACCTGTCAGCTGTTTATGGACGAGTTCACAGTCTATTTTGGAATCTGTTGTCATGTCTCCTGAGCCACTGCTGATCACAGTGACTTCAATATTCATGTGAATGTTTCCAGTGATCCAGACGCTGCTCACTTTCTGGTATTACTGACTTCGATGGGCCTTGAGCAGCACGTTGACAAGCATACGCACATCTCTGGTCATACGCTGGATCTAATCATTACGCGGTGCTCGGACTCTTCGCTCTGTGTTAAGCCTATAATTGACTTCTTGATCTCTGATCATTTTACTGTCTTATGTGATCTCCAGATGGGAAAACCAGCCCCGAAAGTAAAACAAGTGTCCTATAGGAAAATCAAGGACATTGACAGGGAAAAGCTAGAGGCTGAATTGTCTTCTCACAGCTCTGTCAAAACACTCCAAATACACTTGATGAACTTGTCAACAGCTATAACACGACCTTAACTCAAGCTCTCGACCAGCACATGCTGTTGCGTACAAAAATGGTATGCTCTAGACCATTGGTCCCCTCGTTTAACGAGGAAATCAAGGTAGCAAGACAGGAGAAGCGAAAGGCTGAAAGTGGAAGGACGTGACGATGTACCAGCACAAGGGAAGATATGTTAGTGTACAAAGCAAAAAAGAACAGTTTGAATGCTTTGATGCATGAAACTCGATGCAAATTCTATAATGACTTTATCCAGGATAATAGTAGCAATCAGCGCAGTCTGTTTTCGGCAGCAAAGAAGCTCCTCAACCAGGAGGACAACAGGTTGGTGTACCCCCTGTGAATAATAATGTTAAACTGGCAAATCAACTAGGAAATTTCTTTGTCCAGAAAATTGAGACCATTGGTTCCAAGCTAGACAACATGGCATGAGGGCTGCCAACTCCTCCTGATCATCACGCCTCAGTATCACCTCCCCCTTTCTGCAAATTCAGCCCCCTTACGGAGGAGGAGGTTTGCAAACTCGTCAGCAGTGCAAAGAAAGGCTGCACCCTGGACCCCATGCCGACCCCCCTAGTGATGGATTGTATGGACATCCTTTTACCGATCATGACGAAAATGATCAATCTATCACTCGAGTCTGGGTTGTTCGCTGATGTTTGGAAGTGTGTACTCTTTCTTCCACTACTGAAGAAGCCTGGGCTAGACCTTCTATTCAAGAACTACAGACCTGTTAGCAATCTGCAGTACCAATATGATTACTTACTCACTATACCCAGAGTTTCAATCATCATATTGTCAAAATCATAGCTCGGAAATGGTTCTTGTTAAAGTTATGAACGATATTCTCATGAAAATGAACACTCAAGAGGTTACGTTGCTGGTCATACTTGATTTTAGCGCCACTTTTTGATATGGTAAATCACAACATTCTACTAAAACGTCTGAACAAGGAGCTCAGGATATGTGAAGAAAGCTTACTCAATCTGGTTCACGCATTCATCACGAGCAGATCAGACTACTGTAATGCCTTACTGTACGGCCCTCCCAAAGAACAAATAGCTAAGTTGCAATGCATGCAAAATGCTGCCGCCAGAGTAATAATGGATATTGGGAAGTATTCCCACATAACTTTGGTACTCTATGACACTGGCTACTAGTGCAAGTGTGCATTCAATTTAAGATTCTGTTATTAGCTTTCAAAGCCATTCATGGCCTTGCACCTAGATATATCAGCAATCTTTTATGTCTTAAATGCAAGTCCTCGTATAATCTTAGATCCAATTCAGGTATTTTATTGGAGCCACCAAGTGGGAAGATGCTTGTAACCCTGGGTGGGCGCGCATTTCAGGCAGCAGCACCGCATTTGTGGAATGTGCCCCATTATTATGCACTATTGAATCTGTAGAAGTTTTCAAGAAGTCAACCAAGACATTCCTTTTTAAGCAATTTTTTTCTTGATTAGTGGTTAAATGTATGAATGTTATTTTGCCTTTTAGACTTGTAATCACCTTTTAAATTGTATTATTTCTAAGTTTTTAACTTATTATAAATTAATATCCTAATATTTGACATTGATTTTATAGATCTTATTATGTAAAGCGCTATTGATCTTTTTATCGTAAATAGTGCTATATAAGCAATAATTTATTATTATTATTATTATTATTATTATTATTATTATTATTACCTCATATTGCTACAGTCCTGCAAACCGCGTAAGGGATACAAACACCCTTGACAGGACACGCAAATCCACTAAAATCCACTGATAAATACTGCTAACTGCATATTGCTACAGTCCTGCAAACTGCATAAGGGATACAAACACCCTAGACAGGTCATGCAAATCTGTACCACTAACTGCATATTGCTACAGTCCTGCAAACTGCATAAGGGATAGAAACACCTTAGACAGGACACACAAATCCGCTAAAAAAACTGTTAACCACTCACTGCAAAAATCCGCTAATAAATACCGCTAACCACATATTGCTACAGTCCTGCAAACTGCATAAGGGATACAAACACTCTAGACAGGACAACCGCAACATTCGGTTCATAGGCCCATCTATTTGGAATTCCCTTGACAGTGATAAAAAGTTGTCATCCTTATCTATGTTCAAGAAAAGGTTAAAAGAACAATATCTTGAAGGATATTAGGAAGCTTCTGTAATATTAAACTGTTTTGAACTATCTATAACTTTCCCACTATCTTAATATTTTTGCCATGCCCTTTGCTTACTTTATGTATTATTTTTTAGCTCTAGTTTTCTCCTATCTATTTTATAGTATTTTCTCTCTCCATAATCTTATTTTACATGTTTGTGTATGTGTGTTTGTATCTGTTTGTGTACAACCTAAATTAGTATGATCAGTTTTGTTAAACTGGCTGCCTGCCCTCTTTAACTTTATGGTTATTTCAAGATAGCCAGTCCCCTCTTTTTCTTTTTATTTAAACGATTATATGCCTGTAATGTCACTAATGGGGGAAATAAAGCATGTTGACACGCAAATCTGCACCTCTAACCTCATATTGCTACAGTCCTGCAAACCACATAAGGGAGACAAACACCCTAGACAGGACACGCAAATCCGCTAAAAAACCGTGAACCACTCACCACAAAAATACGCTGTGGAAAAAGCTCTGTAGAAAAGGGAAGAAAGAGCATTAAGCCAAAAAAAGAAGAAAAAACGTTCCTGTCAAGAAAAACGTTCAATATTTATTGTGGGGGTGGGGGGGGGGGGGGGAGACATGAATTACAGGGGGGGGGGAGGGTTAGGGATGACCAGGCAGGAATGCACTATTACGTTATTACAAAGTAATAAGATGAAAACAGGAAAACGGTGATACTAAAAAGGTCATCATATGGACAAACATAGTAGTTACACTGGTTGGGATGACCAAGGGTTCCGGTCAGGTTATCTACTCCAGTTACATTTTAGGCGACTGTGTAGACGGCGTCTGAGACTAAGATTACTTCATGTCCTTGGGAGGCTGCACATGTTTTACAGAACCTGTCACCTTCAAGTTGTTCACTGATCAAGACAAGCTTGGAAATTCTCTCGTCCACAGAATTGGTTTTAGCCAACTTCATTCCCAGGTTTCAGCAGCTTTGTTCTGTAAGTTTGGAGTGAACATTTGGTGGTCTTCCTTGAATCAGGATGTGCCTGCCGATCAATATGGCGCAATTTTTTGGCCAATATTTTGCGGTTTCCTGTGGTTAATCATTGCTGGTCTCCGACTGGATGACTGCTCATGTGGTTAGATAAACCAGAGATAAACCATAGCACCTGGCTCCAGGACTGTCATGGGAAAAAGCCTTTGTTCTTGTTGATGTATCCATAGTGATTCCCCATGTGCAGATCCACTGTGGGAAATGAGGTTACACACAAAACCATGAGTCACTTCCCATGGGTAAATAACCACTTTTCTGTGGGTAAAACGTCTAGTAGTACCACAACTAAAGTATGCTTATAAATACGCTAAAAAATACCACTAACTGCTAAAGCATGGAAAAACACCCTAAGACAGAGACAGGACATGCAAATCCACTGAAAACCGCCAACTGTTAGTCAAACAAATGTACGGTAAAAAATACCGCGAACTGCTAAAGACAGGACATACAAAACCACTAAAAACCGCCAACCGCAAGCTACAAAAATGTACGCTAATAAATACTGCTAACCACTAAGCTGCAAATCCACTAAGCTAGTCGCACAAATGTGTGCTAATAAATACCACTAATGGCCAGAGGTACACGCAAATCCCTGAGGAGGGCTGAGTTGGAGCCAGAAATGAATACAACCTCAACATACCTGCAAATGCTGTATAAGAGCCAGCCACGACCATCACAGCACTGGAACTAACACTCATAATAACCGGTGGAGCGGATAACACCGGAGCGGTGGTATCCTGGATTGCTGCGAATAGTGGGCAGAGAATTCCTGAGCACTTGTGCCATGGCTGTCACTCTCTTGTTGGAAAGAGAGGAAGAAGTTCCTGTGGAAAAAACGTCCTGACTGCAACCAAGACCTAGACGATGAGGGGAATGAAGTGGAAGCTGTAGGGATGAAACCAGGTGCCAGGCTGTTGTTGGTTGAGCGTGGAAGATTCACCATGTCGGACCGGAGCACATCAGAAAAGAGCGCCAACACGCTACAATGAGATGCGAAAGATAACGCTGTAAAATCCCTCAATAAATGGCAGGAAAAAAAGCTACTAAGGAAGGACAATACCAATGGAAGCAGAAGTCCGTCCACTGCAGAAAACTAAACATCAATAAGCACCGAAAAAACTAGAACAGAAATACTCGAAAACACATGAGCTACAATGCCCCATACGCAGAGCAAGTAAAAACTACAAGCACATGGAAAAGGTGCATGCATAAAATGTAACAACCACCGCTGACCACTGGACTGTCTGAAGATGCCAGACATAAGCCAGAAAGGCTATAAGGCTGCTGGCAACCCACAGTATACTAGCAAATGTTAATGCCATGCCATATCATGCCAATAACTGAACAAAAACTTGCTCCTAGTTGTTAACTAGCTAGGTTAAATTGCATTTAACTATGATGCGCCAAAACGGACAAAAAAATTAATACTTCCTTGATGTATATAAGACTTCTTCTTAATATAATAATTATACTTGTTTCATATAGATGTAACTTGATGTAGAAATATCCAACTTGTTTCCATATAAACACAACATCTTATAAATATGTAAAACTTCCTTTGAATATTTATACAACTTGAGGCACACATACAAAACGTGTTTCAAATATTTGACTTGATTCACACAAATAAGACTTGTCAGCTTGGCGTGCCACATATATAAAACTTCTTATTGATTAGATTATTGCAAATCGATACCACAGGTAAGTATCCAGGCCTCTGGAAAACAATGTATGCCGCCAAATCAACATGCCAGACGAAGGCGTTGTCAATGAAGACCAACTGAAGACATTTTGCAAGACTGTTAGTTAATGTTATTAGGTAACATTGTAGGAAAAAGGTAAACAATGTTTACTTCCATGCTGGCGAAGAAATCTAGAAATATTGCTCCAAGATATTGAAGAGCCCTCAAAATACACTGATTGAAGTACTATGAAACGAAACTTTTTAAACCAGCTTCTGATGAAGGACTTTGACAAAATCAAAATGAATTTATTTTCATTGAAAGTCAGCTACAACTCTCGCAGAGTACTTTGAAAGAGGTCTTAAATAATTAATTATTATCAAACAGAATGCTAACTGAAAGCTGTAGAGCTTTATTGTTCGCAGATTTATCTCACGTGCTACGCAACCAGAATGATCACAATCTTTTCATTTGATCGTGTTTCTCGCCACAACGACTGGTGGATTTTGAAGGCTCTTTGATATCTCAGAGCAATATTTCTAGATTTCTTCACCAGCGTGGAAGTAAACATCATTTCCCTTTTTCCTACGATGTTAATAACATTAACTATCAGTCTTGCAAAACGCTTCAGTCGGTCTTCGTTGACTACGCCTTTGTCTGGCATGTTGATTTGGTGGCAGACATTTATTGTTTTCCAGGGACCTGGATACTACCTGTGGGATCAATTTGCAATAATCTAATCGACGAGAAGTTTTATATATGCGGTGCGCCAAGCTGACAAGTCCTGTTTGTGTGAATCAAGTCAATTATTTGAAACGGGTTTTGTATGTGTTCCTCAAGTTGTATAAATATTCAAAGGAAGTTTGATATATTTACAA
The DNA here is from genome assembly GCA_016490735.1 of Pachyseris speciosa. NCBI lineage: Eukaryota > Metazoa > Cnidaria > Anthozoa > Scleractinia > Pachyseridae > Pachyseris > Pachyseris speciosa. Next base: position 119,675 of record JAEMWC010001450.1, read on the forward strand.
GAGGTTGTGTTTATTAACTGGAAACAAGTTGGATATTTCTAGATATGATTTATATCTATATGAAACAAGTACTACATATTAAGAAGAAGTCTTATCTATATCAAGGAAGTATTTTTGTCCGTTTTGGCATGTCATATTTAACCCCATTTAAAATCATTATTTTTGACCTCAATTTCATTTTTACCTGCAACATATATACATCATAATTTCTTCATTGGTTAAATAAATAGATCACTTGTTCTTTCAGTGTTTTCAAGGTGACATTGTTCCTTGTCACAACATTGTACATATCCTTTGGTGCCTGTGGTTATCTCGTAAGTATGGGTCTATGTGATTGTTTTCATGACCTTGATCCTGTCTCAGACTCAAGTGTTGTGAATTAATTTTGATTGCTACAGAGGGAGGTCCAGTGAAGTCTGAATGATATTAAAATAAAAAAAATCAATAAAAGTATCAAATAAAGTCAAATAAAGTTGATTATTATTAGTAAGAAGTATTTGTTATAATTGTTATTGCTGGCACATTATTACTGTAAATTAATGGTTCAACTAATGGATTCTCTCTGAGTCTACCAGTCTTTATCCTTCCAATATAGGGGACAAGAACAAATAATAATATTATTAATACCAGGAAGTGTAGCATTTAGTTAACAACTCATAATGTCATAATTTTGGTACCAGAATTGCATGTAATGTAATGATACCTCATCACTGTCTGCATTAACAGTTTTTTTCACATGTTATTTTATTGTTTTTTTTTAGTCCTTTGGAGATACCACAGAGCAAATGATTACGTTAAATTTGCCTGGCGGTGAGAAAAAGTTTTCTTAATAACAATAATGCATAATTTTATTTCCTTTTGGAATGGTTTGGATGAAAGTTTGTGAAATTTATTATAATTCATGTTAAATAAACAAAAACTGTGATTTGCAAGACATTAAAATATAAGATTTCAGAATTTTTTGCAATTTTCTGAAGGGCCTGGGGAAGCCTTTGGCTTTGGGTCAAAATTTGAAATTTTTTGAAATAGTTTTCTATACATTAATGTATATGGCTAAAATGGAAAAAGAAATTAACAATTGGTTCATGCTTCAGCATGCGTTCATTGAGATATGAAGCATGCAGGAAGTTTGGAGAGCATGAAAGATGCTGTAGTTTAAATGTTGTATGAAGCAAAATGCTCTCTTCTTCGTCAACAGCGTGCACAATGGGTATGAAGCATGCTTGCACAATTGAATTTGATTACATGAACTTGCTAGCTGTGTTATAATGATATTTAGTGATGATTTAGAGTGAATACAAAGCCAACAAAACCATTTAATATGAGATTTCAGAATTTTTGGCAATTTTTCTAAAGGGCTGGGTTAAGCCTTTGGCATGGTTTTGAGTCAAAAGTTTAATAATTTTTTGTTTTTGTTTTTGTGTATGGCTAAAGGGATTAAGCAATGATATTCAGCAATGATTTAGAGTGGGTAGAAGGCCAACAAAAACATTTTAATAAAAATTTTCTCAAACAAAAAGTGAATGTTTGCAATGATCAAAGAAGTTGTTCATTGTTTACGAATACAAGATTGTAATTATATTGCATAATTTGAATGATGTTATTGAGATAAACTTGGACTTATCCAGTTGGTAACATTTATATTTTATTATACTTATTTTTCATCAATAATATTTTCCAGCAATTTCTGGGATACATTTACATAATTATTACTTAATATTGCTTAGTGACTAGTAATAATTATTATTAATGTGACCTTTTTGTGTTTAATAGAATAGTAGAACTTGAACAGTGGTTTAGTTAAACTTAAGCTCAAACTCATGGCTTATTTAGTGAGAACATTTCTGTTGCAGCTATATGTATGGTGATCAACAATCATGATGAACAACTTTATTTATGTGTCATAATTTCCAGCTGGACATTGCCTACTAGTCGGAGACACCTAATAATAATAATAATAATAATAATAATAATAATAATAATAATAATAATAATAATAACAATAATAATTAAGAACTAAATATGAAATGTTGTATTTTCAGGTCCTTTTCCAGAAGTAGTCCAGTTATGCCTTTGCTTTTCATTATTTTTCACGTATCCAAGTAAGTAGAGTAGTGGTACCTAATCTACAATGTTTAGTTTTAATAATTATTAGTATCATAACTTTGGCAAAAAATAATCAAATGAAAGCTGAAGTTAAGAAAAGTTGTCTTTTGAAATTGAAATCTGCTGGTGCAATTTCTGGTTATTGTTTCCTGCTTAATACTATAGTGTTTTAGTTGTTTTTAATTTAAGTGTAAATTTTATCTTTCCCTGCACATTTGCTGAGCAATAAAAATGTTATTGATACTGTAGCATAATACTATATTATTTTTATAGTTTCACTAGTAATAACTTATGATGTAAAGGTTTTTATTGACACATATATTTATTTTAAGATGCATCTGAAAATGTCATGTTGAACCTGCATGGTATAAATAGATATAAAAATAAATAAATAAATAAATTGTGTTTGAAAATGCATACTTCTTTAGAATGTTTAGAGCAATTTTTGTCAAGAAGACTAACATACTATAGTTTACACTTGTCTGAATTATGTCTTTTTAATTTTATCCTTGCAGTTATGATGTTCCCAGTTGTATTATTATTAGAAAAGAGGTTTCTCCCAGATGGTGGGAAAAGCAGTTATTATTCAGGGGTGAGTATAAGTAGTAATGTGGTCTTATTTACACCAGCACAGTATTTGTAGTACAGATCAGACGTGCACAGTTTTGGTTACCACATAATCTGACCAGAGTTTTCCCTAAAGTGCAAATGCAGGTTTTCCCTAAAGCGCAAATGTGCGTCCAGGGATGTGCTGTTTGGTTGAAAAATGAAAAACAGACATGTCCTCTCAGATGCACATTCTTTACGTACTAAAAATTAGTTAACTACTGAGTAACTATCTGAAAAATCCGTTTTGAGGATAAAAGCAAACTTTTGAATCTTCAATGTTGTTTGAATAAGCATTGAAGTTGGCACATTTTTGTGGTATATATCGTCCTGACTTGGTTCATGAATTAGTGAGAAATACCTTAAGTACTTATACGGTTTCTTTTCAGAATAAGTAAATATGACCTAGTATAGAATTAAAAATATTGATGTACTCACAAACTATAACTTAATATGATTAACCCATTGGCACCCGTGCCGGCCAAAACCGGCCGTAAAAAACTCCCGTGCTTCAAAACATTGCAACTTTCTCAATCGCACGAATATTGCCTTAACTGTTAGTTGTGAGCACGAAATGGAATGCCCTTTAAATTTGGATATCCAATAAATGCAAGAAACGTAGCGATTTTTACCAAATATGGCCTTTTGAGTTTGGACAAGAACGAAACTGGCCGTTTTTAACGTCAAAGAGAAGCAACAAAAATGCCCCTTTTTGCCTTCATGTTTTTTAGGGAAATCATCGTCCAAAAACCAAAATTCAACCATCATAACAAAATTCAGTCCTTTTTCTACATGTAGCTTAGAAATGAGTTTTTTTGTTCATATTCTTCTCCCGAGCGTAGATACAGCCTTTTGTTCCAGTGCATTTGGGCCTTCCCGACATTTTCAACATCTTGAGCGCATTGCATGCTGGGAACTAACGAGAATTTTTGACAGTGCCCGTTCCTTTACCCAATTCTTTCACATATAAACTAAGTCTACAGCCACTCCGACCTACCGCCAAAATTTCCTGCTCGTAGTCATCTTCAGTACACAGAAATTCCAAAATATGTGGCGGTAGGTCGAGAAATTCATCAATAGTCGAGTCCCAAAGGTACTAAGTGTTCGACCGGCCAAATTCCCAGTTCGTCGAGTAACAAGCCAAATTCAACAACAAAGTACATCACCTTGCTCGATTCTTTGAGAAAGTGGACTCTTAGCTACCGTCACGCTTAATGATGCTCATCAGGCAGCCGCTAAAGATGAAAAATGGCTGTAAATTTAGCAGAAATTGCAAGCAAACCGAACTTGGGCCATTGTTGTCGCTTCACGGATAAAAAATAGCTACGTCAAAATGACGTTTTCAGAAACCTTGAGCCTCCAGTGGCTTAGGACAGCACCACTTTTCCCTGGTAGTTCAAATAAAGAGTCACGAATTGCTATTCATCGTTTATAGGTGGAAAATCACTCCGAAAATGTAAAACCTGCGGTAGTCAATGGGTTAACAAAGAAAAATAGAGGTCACGTGACCGGTCCTTTTAACACTATCCAGTGAAAGTCATGGTTGGTGGTAGTTTAAATCCAGGGTCAGAGTTAAGATTCTACAGTTAAAACAGTTTCTAGGGGGGGGGGGGGGGTGGGTAACTTAGCAGAGCCAGGCTTCATTTCACGTTACCTCCTGGGTTTGTAGTTGGCTAGGTCACGTGACAAGCCACAGTATCAAACTCAATTACCCTAGATGAGATGATCATCGACTTCTGACTGTCACTAGTGGCTCCAACTCGACCTCCATTGTCTAGTTTTTAAAATCACCACCCCCTCAAGTTGGCTTTCATGCAACTTTAACCTTGAAGCTAAATACTGGCCAGAAAGTGGTACCCTCCCCCCAGATCTTGCAGCATATGGTTGTTTTCAAATAAAATAACGTTGATATGTTACTAGCCTCAAAGGCTTTTGTTTAAGTAGGTGAGCAATAAAAAATATCAACATCAAAAAAAAATTATGTTTTATTTAACCCATTGGCACCTGTGCCGGCGAAAACCGGCCATAAAAAACTCCCGTGCTTCAAAACATTGCAACTTTCTCAATCGCACGAATATTGCCTTAACTGTTAGTTGTGAGCACGAAATGGAATGCCCTTTAAATTTGGATATCCAATAAATGCAAGAAACGTAGCGATTTTTACCAAATATGGCCTTTTGAGTTTGGACAAGAACGAAACTGGCCGTTTTTAACGTCAAAGAGAAGCAACAAAAATGCCCCTTTTTGCCTTCATGTTTTTTAGGGAAATCATCGTCCAAAAACCAAAATTCAACCATCATAACAAAATTCAGTCCTTTTTCTACATGTAGCTTAGAAATGAGTTTTTTTGTTCATATTCTTCTCCCGAGCGTAGATACAGCCTTTTGTTCCAGTGCATTTGGGCCTTCCCGACATTTTCAACATCTTGAGCGCATTGCATGCTGGGAACTAACGAGAATTTTTGACAGTGCCCGTTCCTTTACCCAATTCTTTCACATATAAACTAAGTCTACAGCCACTCCGACCTACTGCCAAAATTTCCTGCTCGTAGTCATCTTCAGTACACAGAAATTCCAAAATATGTGGCGGTAGGTCGAGAAATTCATCAATAGTC